>VVHJ01032346.1:0-30586 GCA_015107715.1 Tylochromis polylepis
TTTATTATTATATATATATATATATATATATATATATATATATATATCAGCTGATTCTGTGGGAATCAGGTGGAAGAGACTGACTGATCTTTCATGGATTTTACTGAACTAGTATCACTGTGGGGCTGAAGCCAATCCAAGCTCACACTCAGTAAGAGGCAGGGCCTAATTATCTTCACATGAACGCCATCTGAAAATGAATGCTCCAGTGCAAGAAGGTGAAATGAAGCTTTCATGTTTTCTTAGGACAATAAATTTAAGAAAACCAGTCAACTTTTTAAACACCCTGTTGGCGTCTGAGTCTACACCCAGTCCTCTGATTGAACTAGTAACCTCAAATATGGTGTCTCGGTTTAAGTCCTCTAACATCTAGGGTGAGGACGTAACAGTCCTGAATACTTGGCTCACTGACTTCAAACCATCAGCCTTGCAAGGATCATCAATCAACTCCTCCAGTCCTCCAGAAACTGTACCTACAGTATCATCGCAGCTCTCCTTCAGGGTATCCCACGGGAACATTTCTCAGATTGTTTAAAGCATGTCAGATCCCCTTTAAACACACACAGATTATGTAATGCCAGGCGCACGTTTTCACTGAGACCCCACTGAAGAGCATAGTGCAGTGACAGTTGCTGTATTTAGCAGGTACCACACCACCTGGGATTTAATCGTCTTAACTATAAGAAGTTTATAAGACTTTAATGCTCCCCCTCCCTGCTTCTTCCATGTGTCCTAGAGTAAAGAGTCCAACAGGCAGGAAGGATGCAAGGAGGAAAAGAAATACACATTTAACTACACATTTATTAAAATAAGCATTGCAGTCAAATCTTTGTCTACTCAAAATTTTTAAAGATAGTTACCACAGCTATAAGTAGATATTACAGATACAACAGAATCTTCAATGAGATGAAATATGTTATGTACAGCCATAATATCTCCATTGTTGTTGAATCATGGTAATTTATTTACGTAGTCTATTTTACCATGTGCACACAGATGTTGCATAGTATGTGAATGTGTTTATTTTCTCATTTTCTTTACATCATTCACCACTGCCCTCATTATACTAAATGGATTGACTGGCCAATCAGGAAGCGACACCTTGTAAGTCAGGCTTTAAGCGCAAGTAATTAAAGGGTGGATCTCTGCTTACCAGAGCAGGTGAATTCATTTGATCCTTGAGAGAGCCGTATCTAATCAAGCAGGGCCCGGAAGCCTCAGACTCCTCCTTCTCAATCCCCTTCCGCTCGAAAATCGCCTTTCACAACGATTAGTTGTTGTACCCAGATTTTCCTGCAGCTGTTCACAGACAACCATCAAAATTTCTTTCCTTGAGGATCTTGAGCTTGAGGAGGAAGAAAGAATGGGTGCAGGAGCCAGCGCCGAGGACAAAAAGTCCAAGGAGTTGGAAAAACAACTCCAAGAAGATGCTGATAAGGAGTCTAAAACGGTCAAGCTATTACTGCTTGGTAAGTGACCTCCTGAATAGAGTTATGCTGTGCATCCTAGACTGCAGGTGAGGAGAAATGCTCAGACCAACAGGGTTTACCTTTAAAGAGTCAGTAAAAAGTAACTTTTAACTTTCCATTTCTGGCTGCAAAGGTTTTGGTTTGCAGAGCAGATCCAAAGTGTTAAACAGATGATTAAATGCACAGAAAAAATGTTTTCTCTTAGTTTCAGTCTGACTGGTGTGTGAAAGATAAAAAACAGATTCTGAGCTTCAGGATAAAAAGCAATGAATGGAACTTTACAAAAACACCTTAAAATGTTGAAATTAATTTACCTGCAGTCATCAGATACAGATAAATGTCTTGACGAATTGTTGGATAGGAGCGATGTGAGATGGTGTTAAACTGCTTCTTGTATATACTCACTGGTCATCTCAGTAAGCAGTAACATGCTGATTAAATCTTTGAGCAGATTATTATTTTTTTTTTATATATAAAACTCGACCTTAGTTTATTAAAAGATGTGAGGACTGTTAGAACTGTTTCATTGGCATGAGATCAGTGGAGGCGAGAGATTAGAGAGATAAGAAAGCAGATTGAGCTTTTATACCCACGGGTCTGTGATGAAGGCAATTTTGTAAATAACTGGGAATTTACAGTAAAAATTGCAAGTTCCATAAGTAAAAAGTAGAGTAAAAGCAAAAGCTTAGACTAACGTTCGCCTATCTTTACCACTTGCATGAATGTGCATTATACATGAAATCTATTGGTGAAAAGAACTGATGATCATCTGACTTTTCCTTAAAATGACTTTTCACTTCTGATGGAAGGACATTGGTGCTTAAAAGATCACAGCCTTTGGTCTAAATGAATCACAGCCCGGCATTGATATGTCAATCCTATTAACTAACCGGTTTAGTGCAGATCCACTTGGTGAGATCTTTGTTGACTTGCAGCTCACACAAAATGTATAAAATGTGTTCTGTTAGAGGAAAATCAGTAAAAATAATTGTCAAACTTTTACTGGGGGAACCAAAGCAGTTCATTTGTACAAATTAGTCTTGAAAGTGTTTTTTTTTCCTGACAACAATTTTTTAAAATTACAATATAATTTGTGAAAAGCTAGTCAGCGACTTAATATAGACTTGCAACTGATTTACACAGGTGTTGCCTCTTCTGCTGCATTATGGATCAGATTGCAAGGGCAGGTAAGAAGAGAGCTGTTTTGTGGTCTCAGGGGGATATTGTGAAATCAGAAAAAGAAAAAAAAAAGACCACCGGCTTGCAGATTATTTCAGTAGCAAGCCCCTTCTTTGCTGAAGGGTGAAAGTAACAGTTGAAGCATTTTAGATGCCTTAATGAACTTTTTTCACTCCATAAGTAATAAAACTGCCTGACAACAAATTTGGTGAATATTCTGCCATCAAGGAAATAAACAAAGAATATACAAGCAAAAACGTAGCTTAAAAAACAAAAACAAAAAACCCCTCTCAATGACAACAAAATAAAGGCCTTGAATGTAAATCTAAAGGAAATTTTTCCAAATAGTTTTGCATATCAGAAATGGCTGTGATTTCACTGTTGATATTCTATATTTACATGGATTTGTATTTTCTAATGAAAAAAATCCAACAAAATACCTCTTCAAATGCCAAATTCGTGCCACTGCAAGGCCTGTAGGCACACTACAGGGAGCATGAGCTGCAGAGAGGAGATCAGGGAATATCTCATTGTATCCTGTGAGCTGACAAAAATGTATCTTAAAGTCAGTACTCTGTTACAAATTATCAAAACAAGCGTGACTCCTTATGTGGGTTAAAAAAAAAAACAACAACTTCCCTCCTTTAGAGCCACATGCGTAAAGGTTTTAAATGCTCAGCACTAAGTCTGTCCACGGCTTAAGTGATGTGGCTCAAGTGGGAGCAAGACGGTCAGCTTTGGGTGCCCTGTGACGCATAAACTCCTTCTGGCCTAGCTTACAGTGTTGGAGGGAGCCTGATCTGCAGGGAGGCTTTTCTCCAGCCAATTTTACATAAATGCACACCACTCATTATGTATGCATGCATGTACTTACTGTAGCTTCCTATCATTTCAGCTGGTTTCAGTGTTTTTATCTCAGACGTCCAACATTTGGTGATGTCTGCCGACAAAAGCTCACTGCTAATCATTAGTGGGTGAGATTCAAAATAATAAATAAATAAATAAATAAATAAATAAGGGAGAATTTCGGTAGTTCGGTGTTCTCTGTTAAAACAACAAAGCTTTGCATGAAACTGAGAGTCAGAAAACATCAGAGAATCACCATAACTTCCCAAACCTATAGAAACTGCGATGTACCAATGCACATTAAAATCCATCTTCTCCACTTTGCATAATCTTATTATCTTATTATGTATTTTTCTTCACTTGTATATCAGTACATCTGGCATTCTTATGCAATATATTTACATTTAGTGCTTTTAATCTGCCCATTGTCTTGTGTTTGCAAAGTAAAAAATATAAAATATAACATTTAGGATATTAACCTTTGTTCTCTTTTCCACAGGTGCTGGTGAGTCGGGGAAGAGCACCATCGTTAAACAAATGAAGTAAGCATTAAAATAAGTGACGATAGCAGCCTTGAGTCATTCACTGTCACTGGTAGACAATGGGAGTTTGGAGTTTTTCGGGAGTTTTCATTAATCCCATCAGTCAGGCATACTACCATTTGGCTAAAGCTCTTCAATCTCTGTCTGTTTCATTTGCAGTGAAGCCCTTTACGAAAGCTTAACAAGGCAAACACCCGCTTACTAATTTGTTAGCACTTCTTTTGTGCTCTTGGTTAAACTTTGGCAGTGAAACCAAATTGAGATCACTAAGACACCACAAGGTGGCATCCTGTCCCTCTTGGCTGTTTTCTTTCTGCCCATCAGCTCAGTTAAAGTAGCGTATTATTGTTGAGAAAGCGTTTTCCTGAGTTGAAACACTTCTGCCTCCACTCTTCTACTCACTCACAGGATTTTGCATCAAGGTGGTTACACAAAAGAGGAACAACTGGAATTCAAAGCGATCATCTATGGCAACATCCTGCAATCTGCTCTGGCTATCATCAGAGGCATGGAGATGCTTGGCATTGATTTTAGCTCATCCTCTGGACAGGTCTCATGTTACACTTAAGAGATAAAAACCAGACATGATAAACTTGTTGAGTTCATTCTCACTGACATTAAATCTTGCACTATAAATAGTCCAAGCATTTTGTCCATGCTGATGGAGCTTTATTCTGTGTGCACAAAACCACAGGAGGATTCACAGAAGCTGCAAAACTTGTCAGACTCTATCGAGGAAGGCACAATGCCTCCTGAGCTGGCTGATGTTATCCAGAAGTTGTGGAAAGACTCTGGAGTGCAGGCCGCCTTTGAGAGAGCTGCTGAGTACCAGCTCAACGACTCTGCTGGCTAGTGAGTCGATGTCATACATCTAAATCTAAAGAGTCAGCTCAGGCAGACTTTATAAATACAGATGATTTCATATACAAAGACTCACTGCTGTACCGTTTGTTCTCACATCATCAGCTACCTCAATGAAATGGACAGAATCTGCAAGTCAGACTACATGCCCACTGAGCAGGATGTGCTGCGATCTCGAGTCAAAACAACTGGTATCATTGAAGAGCAGTTCTCCTGCAAAGAGCTGCACTTCAGGTGAGTCACTGGGAACCTGGATAAAGCTTACAGCTCTGCAGTTTACAGGTACTTAGCGAGTGTTTTCTGACTTTTTGTGGTGAACAGGATGTTTGATGTGGGTGGCCAGAGGTCAGAGAGAAAGAAGTGGATCCATTGTTTCGAGGGTGTGACTTGCATCATCTTTTGCGGTGCTCTCAGCGCATATGACATGGTGCTTGTAGAGGACGATGAAGTGGTGAGTCGAGGAGTCCCACTATCTGATTAATAAGTGACTAATAAGAAACTTGTCAGTGAGTAACTCTCAGTGTTCTCTCTAACTTTTATAGAACCGTATGCATGAGTCCCTCCATCTATTCAATAGTATCTGCAACCACAGATTCTTTGCACTGACCTCCATCGTGCTTTTCCTCAACAAGAAGGATCTCTTTGAGGAGAAGATCAAGAAAGTCCATTTGAGCATCTGCTTCCCAGACTACGACGGTAAGATCGCCTTCTTTGGTTTTCAGTTATACCTGCGGCACGTGAAACGCTTGAAGAAGCAGAATAGAGCAGTAGGCCACATCTGTCAGGCATACAGTGAGATGGAAACCAGACTGGTACATGGCACCAGAACACAAATAGCAATAAAGATGGAAAATTATCTTATAACACAAGTAATTATTCTGAACCTTCTCCCCTGATCGATTGCTTTCTTTTAGGCCCCAACACATACGACGATGCCAGCAACTACATCAAGTTACAGTTCCTGGAGCTGAACATGAAGAAGGGTGTGAAAGAAATCTACTCTCACTTGACTTGTGCCACAGACACAAAAAACGTGGAAATTGTGTTCAACGCTGTGACAGACATCATCATCAAAGAAAACCTTAAGGATTGCGGTCTCTTCTAAGCAGCTGCAGAGTGGAAAGAAGGTGCGTAGTGACCACACCACATCGCTCCCAGAGCCTGTGTCAGTAAAGACTAACAGAGTCAAGCTCAGATCCCAGCTTTATCAACTTAACCTCATCATGTCTGGCCATCCTGCATTGCCAAGCAACGGCATGAGAAATAATCAGTTTGGACCAATTGAGACTGTTGAGGATGAGGAAGATAATCAGAAGCAAAAAGCAGTTCCTTAGTGGCTTGATATGATCAGTTTCAAATTCCAGAAAATGCTGACAGTAAAATATTTCATTTCATATGATTTATGATAATTAGTTCAGCATGTTTATCACTCTCTCCACTTTGCAGAAATTCCTCTCCTACCTTAACCCCTCATATATTGGCATTAACTAAGGAGCACAAAAGATGGAGCACAAGGGATCCTCAGATTGTTGTGTTTACACCATCGCTTCCATGCCAAGACATGACCCTTGACTGATCCTAGCACCTCATCATCTCTAACAGTTACACACCCCTGCAACACAGTGCATGTCCAGCTGGGTTGAAGCAAATATCAAGCCCCCATATCAACATTGTGGACATACAGCTTTTTATCAAGACTCTTTCATTTTTCTAAACTACACTATTTTTCTCACACCAAAAGTTGAAAGTTTGAAGGTAAGAACATGAAATAGTTGCTGATCCGATCCTCACTGCATTCTTTTGACTTCTGTGTCATGAGTTTTATTTACTATTAAAGCCAAGCTCTGTAAAATAAACCACATAAAAATAAAACAATAACTCTGGGATTTATAAATATTTTGAATAGCAACATCTCAATTTAATTTTATTTAATTAATTTTTTTTGGAGTACAGTAGTCTCTGTGGTCTTGATAATTAAACTGTAAAAGTTGCTGAGCAAATATCCGATTCCCAGTGCAATAAAATGTACATGTATCTACATAGTGTTTATGTATTCATTTCACTTAACATTTTAATGTGATGAATAATTTTCAGGACATCAACCGTGGTAGAGAAACTTTGTACATAAGAGTAGATAATGCATTATATTTTGAAAGATAATCTATGACAGAGGGAAACACTAGAGGGACGATGCTTTGTTATAAAAAAGGGATTGAAAATCTACAGACTTTGTCCTTTCTTATGAAATGTAGAGGCATGAAATAAAGACGCATTAACTTCACTTTTGTGTCTGTGTCTTCGTTGCAGAACCACACTGTCACTACAGTATATTGAATTAGTGAAACAGGCATGCTGACACTGACAGACCACCTCGGGCTGTTACTTGTAGGGACAATGCTGCTGTTATATAATTTTCCTAATCCAGTCAAAGGGGAAATGGCAGCGTAAGGAAGTTCATTAACAATAACCCTATTGAGAGAGCAAAACAAATTAAAGCGGTAATTAATCTGCTGGGTGAGATTCACTCTAAGATTGTGCAGGGACGGATACACGAGACATGATAGCAAGCAAGGACAAAACACAGTGTAAACAATATCTGGAGCTTGAAAGACGAGCTATGGTTTGACTTGAGTGAGCAGGACTGCTTCCTTTTTTGACTCTCCATGATATATTAGCATTTCTAAATCAACGGAGAGTATGATTCTGTCCAGACAGCCAAAGAATGCCAACGGATTGTTACAGATAAATACCTCATGTTCTGCATTTACAGATGAGGACAAAATTATTATCCTCCCCATGAAATTTAAAGGTTTTGTCAAAAGTCCTTTTTTTAACAGAGTAAGGGATTTTCAACATAGCATTTCTAAACATGCTAGTTTTCTTTAGAAAGCACAGATTAGGTCTATTTGCACACAATAACAGAATTATTTTAGAAAAAATACCAGGTTCATTATTATTAGCCTGTAAAATCAAGCTAAAACTGAGGGTTATTGTCCAATTTACACATAGTATAACAACTTCAGCAGGAGTTTTTGCTGTCACTTTGGAAAGCATCATGCCAAAAACAAAAGATATCAGCTTAGAGTTGAGAAAAAGAATTGTTGATGTTCACAAAACAGGAGATGGACATGCAAAGTTATCACAGAGTTTCCAAGAACTGGATTCAGAGAATAATGAAGAAATTCAGAGAGTGGACATAATACAGAACAAGTCTGGCAGAGCTAGGAAGCAAAAGATTTCTTTTTTCTTTTTTCTTTTTTTTTGCCTGTCCCGTTTGGTACTTCAGCAATCAGAATTGTTGTCTGAAGGCTAAGCAAAAGATTTCAAAAACTCTGGAAAGAAACCTAGTGAGGAATGTGTCTAAAGACCCCAGAACAACTGCCAACACACTCATGAATGATTTAGTCAAGTTGGGAATTGTAGTCTCAACGAAGACCTGCACAGGAATGCACAGCATGTGAGGCTTGTAAGGCTGCAGACCTAGAAAAAAATCCACTTCTGCAGAAGAGACACTTCCAAGTAAGACTGTAGCATGCTAAGGACAACCTAGAGAAAGATTATGCAGACTGGAAGCACATCCTGTAGTCAGATCAGGCTAAACTACCACAGAGGTTCTGCTTATGTTTGGTGAAACAAAAGAGATGCATACAACCTAAAGAAGACTGTCCTCACAGTGGGAGTGTTATGCTGTGGGGATGCTTCAGTGTGTCTGGAACTGGGAATCTCGTCAAAGTGGAAGAAATAATGAAAAAAAGAACAATATGTCAAGATTTTGAAAGAAAAAAAATCAAGCAGTCAGCAGTAAAATCAGTCCTGCATCATCAAAAATAACTCAAAAACATGTGTCAAGTTCTGGTGAAGAACTACTGGCCTGCATAAAGTCCTGACTTGAATCACACTGAAAACCTGTGGGGCGAAATGAATACCAAGGCCAATGCCAGAAGACCATCATATCTGGAGGAGCTTGTGAGAATCTCCAAAGAAGAATGAGCTGGTATTGTTCAGTGTGATACTTTAGATGAATGCAGGCCGTTATCCAGCAAAAAGCATACACTGCTAGCATCACGGGGGGGAAATAATTTAGACTCTGGTAGTTTTTGGTTTATGTGAAATAATTTGGTTTCTGTGTGCAAAGTAAAATAATAAACATCTGCAGCTGTATTGGAAACTGTGTTAAAAACTCCTCTGTTTAACAGCACTTGGGAAATACTTACAAAAAATATCATGGGGGGGGCTAATAATTCTGTCGTCATCTGTATGTCATTGTCACTAAAGCCAAGGAAAAGATCAAAAACATGCCCTCCAGTGATGTTCTATTATAAAGCAAAAAAAAAAAGAAAAGTAATTTAACTATTAAAAACACACCAGTGAGTCATCTCATTCCAAATATTTAAGCCTTCTTAAAAAATAAAACTGATTCTTAAATTTCTGCCCTTTTCCTTTAAAGATTAACAGCTCTGGTTGGAACAAATGAGGCTGGGTGCTGTAGGCAGTAAATGCAAGTGGAGAGATGGACCAACACATTGTTGGCTTTAGTCTGATGTCTTTTGTTGACAATATAAAGTTTTAGAATATCACAACCTATATCCTGCAAACTGAACATAAACAATTGCACATTTTGGCTCAAAGACTCTTTTCCTGTGTGCTGTCATGTTGTACCTCATTTGAATTTATTTCATGGTTGTACTATTAAGCAGAGGCAGCAGAGAAAGACAATTTAAGCTGTTTTGTGTGTGCAGCAGCTGGAACACACTGACCCTCAGCTCAAAACATACAGATGTGTCGCCAAAGTCTAAAAATACTGTTTCCAACCTGAATGACCTCAGTCTCTGCTCTTTTTCGGTAAGAATATGACTATATGGTTTACAGTGGATAGCATCTGGTTAGTGTTGCCTGTTATTTTGTTTTAAACCAGAAGAACATTCAGACAACTGAGCTATGAGGTTAAAACAGGGCCAGTACAACTGCTCAGATTTCAAGTGAGCTATATGTCCATCAGGCACCTGCCTAACAACATACAGCTCTGACACACTGGACATAGTACATCTGCAGATGTTCTGTGGTGTCCTTTGAGTCCTGTAGACTGCAGGGTGGGTCCTTTGTGAATCAGGCTTATAGTTGTGAACTTCTAAGAAGTTTGGAGGCTCAAAGGATCACTTAGGTGGTGCACGCTGTCCCGCTGGGGGAGGTTACTTTCTTGGTCCTTGGTCTGCAGCAATGTTTAGGTAAGCGATACATGTTGACATAGCCTCTATATGAATCCCAGGATCCAAGGTTTTACCAGAAAATGTCATCACTTTACCTTCAGTGGTTTTAATCATGTGACCAATCAGTAATAACCTTTGATGAACTTTGCTATTGGGACCTGGCTGTGCAGGACTGTGCTCTACTGCAGAATATACAGGAGCAGTCTTCCTCAGTATTCAGTCCTCATGTACTGTGTGTATCTAAATGATACCAACAAGACCTCTGCCTGCATCAAACTATTATCCCAGTTTCACAGTTTAGTTTTTATATTTCTTTACTAGTATTCACAAGACGGTACATCGACCTTTTAGAGACTACATAATATTTATATTGCAAGATCAATGAAAAAAAAACAGCACATGAAAATCAAATCCCTTCACACACTGATTTCAGTAAAGATGTTCAGTACAATGTGTTCATGTTAAAATAAAACAAACAACCAAACAAACAAAAAACACCTATGCAGATACGGATGTGGCTACTGAGTTCCTTAAACTTCAGCTAACTAATCCCTGACCCAACCGCTTATATTTTATGCTTGACATCAAACTAATCACAAAAAACTTACATAAGATATGTCATTCATGCATCCCAAAAATGGAAATTCTCCATAACTAAAGGTAAAAATTAAAAATAAAATACAACAGATGCAAATATTCAGTAACATAACATGCCACAGCTAAGACAAAACGCAACACGATGGTGAACAGAATAAACATTTTAGCCATAAAAACTGAAATGTACTGATGGATCTGATGAACAGGCAGTCAGTTTTGGTCCTTGTGCAGATGACAGCGAAACTATAAACTCGCCTGAGTGATGCAAAGATCTTAAATACGACAGGGATCATTTCACACTCTTTGCCCACTTTCATCTTCTCAGAGCACGCAACATCTTAAAAATCTATTAAGACAAAAGTGATAACAGTTGCAAAAATCCCAAAATTAACGCAGTTTAGTCCTGCGGCTTAGTCCTTAGTGATGCCTACTTTCAAATGTGCCCTTTGCAGAAAAGATCCCAGAAGTTCCGATTGTTCTGAAACCTGCAGGGAAATGCAAAGTTATCATTAATACTTCTGTCAGGAACATTATAGTCAAAATTGTTGTTCTATCAGCAATCATTCATATTAGGCAGCACGGCTCTGTTCTCGGACCTCCCTACTGGTATAAACAAACACATGGAAAGCACCTGGCGAAAGAGAGAGAGCAGCAGCAGCAAGTCAGAACAGTGCAAGCATCAGTGACAACAGACATGACATTTATTCAGACAGAAATGGCACGAATAGCATTAAATGTAGGAGGTAGGTTTGCAAAGCGGCTTGCAGAGGCAGCAGTAACTGTATACTGGTGGAAGCAGCCTGCCAGAACTAACATGCTCAAGGCTACAGAACATGTCATATTTAACTACAAACACCTTAAACCTATGTATAAAGCCAGATATAGTAATGTTAGCAGGAAATGTACAGAGGGTGTTTTTTTGACAGAGAAGGGGACTGTGACCTGAGTGGAAAGTTGAATTTGAAGAGTCCTAATGCATGAATAACAATTAAAATCGTTTGTATTTTCATTTGTGGAGTTAAACTGTGGAACAGTTTTCCAGTAGATCCACAGCAACCTACAGCAAACATTATTCGGTTAAAAAATTTTTTAAAACATGCTTTTTAGTAAGCATTAGTACTTAGTAAGATTAGTAAGTATGTCCGAACTTCATTCTACTCCATTTCAGACTTGCTGTCAGACTTTCATGTCATTTAGATTTTGTTTATTTTGCTTGCGCACATATGTGTGTGTATACATCTGTATGTGTACATGTATATGTATGTATACATGTATACATATAAGTTGTTTTATATGTCCAAAATAAAAGGTTATCATCAAAAATAATGTAATTTAAATTAACATTCATAAGCTGCTTGTAATAATAAGGGGCAAGGGTTTGACCCCTGGTTCCTCCAAACTGCTTTACATCCACAAGCAGAGGAACCACTGGAGGAAGATGCTGGACCTTGAATTTAGGATTAGGATTAAGATTCAACTTTGTTGTCATTACACATGTATAAATACAGGGTAATGAAATACAGTTAACTGCATTTGCATTTGCAGCTCACTCTCACATCCATCATCATCCATCTTCTATGTGAGTGTGTGCATGATAGATGAATTTTACCGGCCAGCATTTATTTCACATATAAAAACTGTATTGATATAAGGCGCAGGCCTACCAGATCAGTTTTTAAATTGTCTGCTATGCTCATCTGGGAGTTAAGTTATCCAGTTCATGAAGTACAAAGCATTGAAAAGTAAACGGCAAACCTATCTCAGCACAGAGTTTTCGAGGTCCTGTATGTTATTTCTATGGATGCACTTGCAAAAATTGCTAGGAATACACCAATCTTAGCACATACAAATGTACAGAGAGATACATATAATCAATAAAGTCAGCTCAAATCTTCAAATGATTATCTTCATATTCAAGCTAACCTGAAAGGCAGCTGGAGCTTCAGTAGAGCCCGATCTCCCTCAGGTTGATCTTGATGATGACATCAGTTACTGCATCAAACACAAACTCCACATTCTTGGTGTCTGTCGCACATGTACGGTGTGTGTAGATCTCTTTGATGCCCTTTTGTTTATTCAAGTCTTCAAACTGGCACTGGATATAATCTGCTGCGTCTTTGTATGAGCTCTCACCTGCAGTGAAAGGTCATTTGTTACCAAATAAATTGTCTAAGAAATATCCCCTAACAATCTCTGGATCACCCAATTATACCTGCTTCTCTTTGTTGAGAATACGTTTTGTTATATACAGACTTACAGAGCGACTGTCTCACTAGAAACAGTCTAGTTCAATTATGTACTTACTAAAAAGAGTACAGTATATCCGAAGCTTATTTAAGGCAACCCACAGCTTAAAACTAATACATATATATTTAGAGAGCGCAAAGAAACTGTGCTCGGATACTACAAATACTACAAATACAGTAAAAGTACAATAAATATTTTCTCAAAACATTAAAGCTGACAGCGTTATCATTTAAGATCTTCCATAAACTAATGTACAAGTTTGCCTCACCAGTGTACCCGGGGTAGCAGATAGTAAGGGGACTTCTGGTGATCTTCTCTTCAAACAAGTCTTTCTTGTTGAGGAAGAGGATGATGGAGGTGAGGGTGAACCACTTGTTGTTGCAGATGGAGTCGAAAAGCTTCATGCTCTCATGCATCCGGTTCTGAGGAAAGAGCAGATGTGACTGTGACCCTAACTGGCATTTCTTGCAGAGGACATCTTGACCTGACACAAGCTGAATATCATCAAGCTGCTTTGCTCTTAGGGTCCAGTTGAGCACTGAGAAACCCGACTGGCACAGTGCCGGTTAGTGCCAGCTGGCATCCACCCTTTGCTAGTTATGTTGACCTGAACCAGCGGCTCTGTGTGAGTCATGAACAAAATGTACCACATGTACAAACAGCAGTGAAGTAGGCCAACAATAGCATACTTTACTCTGCTTGCAGAAAGTGAGGCCAATTGCTGACACAGACGAACCACAGAATCTAGTTCACTATCCCACTGTCTCGGCTTACCTGTATATTTTGTGCAAGTGGAGCCATTATGAGTGTGGTTAGCAACATCTCTCCCTTTCCTTCTATCATAAGATATGTAAAAAAAGCCAACAGTGTCCCAACAAATTTCAAAAGAAAACTATATGTTAGATTTATAAAGTGGACCAGAATTGG
The DNA here is from genome assembly GCA_015107715.1 of Tylochromis polylepis. Classification (NCBI taxonomy): domain Eukaryota; kingdom Metazoa; phylum Chordata; class Actinopteri; order Cichliformes; family Cichlidae; genus Tylochromis; species Tylochromis polylepis. Next base: position 13,876 of record VVHJ01032346.1, read on the forward strand.
AGTGTATGGTTCACAGTGCACTTACCATTTCCTCATCCTCAGCCAAGACAAGGTCGTAGTCACTGAGGGCCACACAGAAAATGATTGCAGTGACTCCCTCAAAACAATGGATCCACTTCTTTCTCTCTGAGCGTTGACCTCCAACATCAAACATCCTGCATACACATGCGCAAACACAGATTCAGTTACTGCATAAACATTCTCTTTCATGCTCATATTAGAGTTGTAATGTCTTTTTATGTTATTTTTACAAGGATCTGCACCAAACACACAGACACGCACACATGGGGCATGCTGATGTCTGCACTCTCACATCTCATGTCTGTGCCTCTCCCTCCACCTGAGTCCCTGAGAGGCAAACTGAATCTATACTACGATTTTCAGCTGAAGCCGAAATGAAATTAGAGAGCACAGCATTTTTCAACACCAATCCAGTGATTACACATTTTTAGATCCTGAGCATTTTTATGGGATTACAAATACAAAGGGAGGCCAGGAAGGCTATTACACTAAATGTTTTACCAATATTTATAAGTACAGGAGCTATATAATGTAATAATGTGAAAGGACTGAAGCGATGTAATTCCATTAACAGCCACAAAGGTGGGTCATCTTGAGCTCAACTGCAGCAGCATTTGTGAGTTATGTAAGAGGAATGAAAACCAGGTCTATGATTTTGTGAAAACAACATCCTCCAAGCAATTTTATTTTTCATTTTGTTTGATCAGCATTTTACTTTTGAGCACTTTTGATGCTGTGACTACAAAGAAGTTTCATGTCCAGGTGAGGCCTGTTCTCTCATTATTCTATAACAAATTAAGCACATAAAAGATCTGTAACTGAAACTGAAAGTGTTGAACTTGGATTTGATAGCTGTTCCCTGGAACTCTCAATATAGCGGCGCAAATGAAAGAGGCTATCGTTAGGGTGAAAAAAACAAAGAATACAGCAGCCTGTGTTCGACTCCAACCTGTGAAGCAAGTCACTTACTCCGCTTTTCTGTATGCTCTCCCTTGTCCTATCTAATGAAGGCAAAAATGCCTCAAAGAATAATCTAAATAAAAAATAATACAAAGCTACTGGAGACATAGTAAAAACTTTAAGAATGGTCAAATCTACCATCCAGTTTATTTGTAAAAAGAAGGAACGGACCAGCAAGCTCAGTGACACCAAAAGACCTGAAACATGTCACAACTAAAGTGCACAGTGACAGAGTTATTTCCATGGTAACAAAAAACAAAAAACAAAAAACCAATATGGCAATGTCTAACCAGGTCAGCAACACTTTTAAAGAGCTAGCTGTATCATCATCAAGGTCTGCAATCAAGAGATACCTTCAAGAATGGAAAAACAGAGGGTTTACAACAAGGTGCAAACCACTGGTTACACTCAAGAACATGAAGGCAGACTTTGCCAGAAAACATTTTTGAAAAACAAATTCTGGACAGATAACAGAACATAAAACATCCTCTGTCAAACAGAGTGGAGGCAGTGTTAAGGCATGGGCATGTATGGGTGCTGCTGGAACAGGCCCACTAGTGTTTACTCATGATGTGATTGCTGATCGAAATAGCAGGATGAATTGTGAAGTGTACAGGGCATTGCTCTCTTTAGTTAACACAAATACTTTTTGTGTTATGTAACTGTTTCACGCAGGGATATTTTCTTACACCCGACCATTACAATTTACATAACAAACATCAACAAGAAAAGCCTAAAAATAGTAATAATTTCCTGAAGTAGAATCAGCTCTCTGTGTTGGGAACTGCTTTGTTGAGTCTACAATGAAGACTTCCAGGTAAACGTTTATAAATATAGTAAACCAGTGCAGACAACAGCTGCTCAATAAGTTGCCCAATGGAGGCCCTTTGTGAGCAATATGAAGCTGTACTAACTTGAAGTTGAGGTCTTTGAACGTGAAGTGAGTTTCAACAATCCCGGTGGTCTTCACACGTGTGCGCAAAACATCCTGCTGAGTTGGGATGTAGTCTGGCTGGCAGATTCTCTCCAGGTCATTCAGGTAGCTGAGGGACAGACAAAAAGGTGCATGCAGATGACCTGAAAGCATTCAGCAGGGTGTAAAATACCTTTGTAGACTTTTCACAGCAGAATCTGCTGAATACTCTGCTCAAAATGTGTACATACATATGATATGTTTATTTTCTCTTTTATTGACATAGCCAAAGATTTCCAAAATGATAGTTTAATGCAGAGTAACAAATGTTTGGTCATGCGAAGCTCATCTTGCACGCACACATCTGAGGACACCACAAAATGATACTAAATATGGGCTCATATTTTTGTGGATGATAAACACTGGCTCCTTTTGGGTTGAGTATAAACAGTCTAACTCTACTGGCTCTTCTTTTCTCATAGTGTGGACACAGAGAGTCATGACAGCTCGCCTGTTTTCACAACAAAGCGAGTGTGTCCTTCACGCTAAGCTATGCTACTTTTTCTTTTCAGGATGAGTGTGATATAAAAGCTACAGAAGCACAAAAGAACCTTGAGGTTTATCCTCGTCTGATTGGTAATTAAAGTCTAAGCTATATTTAGCTCAAACTTCTCTGTTCGCGTTTTCCCTTCCTATCAGGTGTTCTCATTCTGTTTAATAACAAACTGTTTTGCCCAAATGCCTGTAAGCGGAGGGCTGTAATTTCCATTTGCCTGTTTCTCCTTCATTTCTCGTCCTGTTTCAGGAATGCAATCCGTTGTGCAACAAGCTGACACAGGACTTCGATGAACAAGACACATCTTGCCTTTTTGTGTTACAGACATGAAGCAGGAAAGCAGCTTTTAGTCAAAGCTGTCACACTCTAGGTGACGAAGAAAGCACGATGTTAAAACTTTTCTTGTTTCTATAAAACAGATTTATATTGAATGTATTATGACTGCAGTCATCTGTGTGTCAGCTCATCTAATATCATCCTTGGTTGATGTGTATGTGGAGAGGTGAGTCCTCACTATGCAGCTGAATCGTTGAGCTGATACTCTCGAGATCGATCGAAGCAGGCCTGAACTCCAGCATCGCTCCACAGCCTCTGGATCACGCTGGTCAGCTCTGCAGACATCACTCCTTCGTCTGCTGAACCCGCCAGTGCAAACAGCTGGCCAGCATCATCCTGGCAACACGAATAACTGCTCACATTGTAAAATTATCTCTTTAAATGTCATCTTTTATGTCGACCGAGTGCATTTAGCTTACCGCTCGTGCCTCGTCTCCGAAATCTATCTTCAACTGGCCCATTGCCCTGATGATGGCTATGATGGACTGGATGGTGTTGCTGTACACGACCACTTTGTACTGCTTGCACTCCTCTTCTGAGAAGCCATCTTCATGAATGATCCTGACACAGACACAATATCCAAACAGGATTTTAGAGCTCGTGTAAATATTTGACAGTGTTAACAATGTGGCCTTAACAAATGCGGAGCAAATTACACATTTGGAAAGTTTAATGCTTGTACTGTCATTAATGCTGGAATTTGAGCTTGACTGAGCATACAGCATGGCTAATGTGGGAACTGGGGGGCTCTATTCAGGCCCTGCCAGACTACAACCGGCCTCTGAGGCCATTGTTTAAAATGTTATGCACAAAGTCCCTGAGTGGAGCGAAATGAGGCTCCAGCTCTGCTTTCCCATAAAAATGTGCTATAGGAGGAGCTGGGACTGTCGTTCACCAATGTAGTAAAAATAATAAATAAATAAAATAAATGAATAAAGGTTTCTTCCAGGAAGTAGACGTTTGATACACAAGTTGTGACTTACTTCATCTGCTTAACTATTGTGCTTTTCCCAGATTCTCCAGCACCTGAAAAAGATGGACAGTATTTACATAAGGCAAGCAAACAAATAAATAAATAAATACACGAAAGGTACTACAGCATGTCTTGCAGTCTAGTCCCCTGTCACATGGATCACACCAGCTTTTCATAACAGCTGAACTTAATCCCACCTCATTTAATCATACATCCCACAGAGTGTGGCATTTTGGCACCATAACCGCCCGGAAGAAAGCGTCCTTGTAATGAATTTCAGAAACTAAACTGGACCCTGGGGGGAGTGTAAACAGTCATGTAGTACTCCCTTGCTCGAAATCAACTGGCTGCACCAGTCAGAAGTTTCTCAGCGTGAGCACATCACTGGAAATATACAGTCACCAATGTCATGTAGAGGAATGAGATGCTAACTGCTTACTGCAAGCTGTAATAGCCCAGATAACAGTGTAGGAGCACAGTGAGCTGGTGCACTTGATTCACTATAGTGGGAATCTGCGACAAACAACGAACTGATGGCAGTGGTGATGTCAAAGCCGCGCTAAGCTTCCATTACAATAAATGATATCGTAATGATGATGAGTAGGGAGGGATTTCACATGAGCAATCATTATAGTATTTCTACAATAATCACCCAAACAGGAAACAGTTGTCACGCTTCTGGCTGAGACCGTGTTTTTCCACTGGAGAGACAATCCCAGATATCATGCTGGTCTGGGCGTTTGAGAGCAGTTAGGCCATAAAAATACAGAATATGTATCAAACAGGATGTCAGCAAGTTGACCCCCCCACCCCCTCCAATAACAAACATAAACTTGTTTTCTGGCTCAAATCCAATGGTGCAGTATGAGGGAGGATGATCCTTTTCTCTTTTTTATAGATAGATAGATAGATAGATAGATAGATAGATAGATAGATAGATAGATAGATAGATAGATAGATAGATAGATAGATAGATAGATAACATTATTCACATGTCAGAGACTATTTAGAGTTGCTCTCATTTACAGTTACATAGATCCACCTTTCCCTGCCTTTTATAGGCAACTGCACCTGTTCATACATATGTTGTGTGTGAGCGAACCTGACATAAGACATGTAAGGTGCATATAATAATATTTTAGTCAAAACAACTTGATGTGCTACCATAAGTGTTGAGAAAGCTTCCCAATAAGCATTGCACAGAATATAACAAAAAAGAGGGCGCACCAGTGAGAGAGAGAGAGAGAAGCCAACAGGGAAAATATTGTCATTGTCATCTGAGCTCTGCAGTCACTTCACAAAAGGTTGCATTAAAGTAAAAGACAAAAAAAAGAAAAAAAGAAAACCAAAAAGACTAATCAAAACATACAAACAAAAACTGTTTGTGCGGGAGGTATGATTGGTCTCCTGTTTCCTGTTTATTTAAATTAGTGGGACTGACCGGATTAATCATGGTTTTTTCTTATTGTTTGTTTTTTACAGTTTCACTAGGGGCCTTTATTATATTTCTGACCTCTGCTGTTTTGTGAACACAGCAGCCATTCACTTTTAACGGAATCATAGATCTAGGGTTGCCTGCACCTCACAAATATCTTTAGTTAATCTTTCTTTCTAACTTTTTCGGTCTTTAAATGTAACTAAATGGTGACCAGTGACTTCAGCGATAATCAAAATATTTTCTGTTGAATGATTAATCAGATAATAGTTTCAGCACTACAACAACTTTATGTCAGGGTACCTGGATCGTTGACCCAATGTTTTCAGTTTTGGACCTTTTTGCCATTGTTTAGTTTCCCCATGCCAATTTCCTCTTTTATTGTATATAGTCTCTTGTCTGTGTGCATTGCGTTTAGTTCTAGTTCCTCTGTGTCATTAGTTAGATTTATTTTAGTTGTGTTCCCACCTGTTTTCAGTCCTCATTATCCTGCCTATTTAAACCCTCTGTTTCTCTAAGTTCCTGGTCTCGTCGTTGTCAACTCCTCATGTGTGTTCCCTGTTCATGCAGTCATTTACGTTCAGTTCATCCAACCTTATAAAAATTCCATGAGTCCTGCATTCTTTCTCCATTCTCCACACACCTCAACGTGACACTTTATGCCATACTTTAATATGTTATCCCATAATTTTAACAACATTCAGAGTTTATTCAAAATGAAAAGGCTGCAGAAATCTTTTCTCTTCTTGCTTTTCATGCTTGGCCCACATCTCTGCTGTGCAACAGACTTTATGGTGAGATAACATAAATAAAAATAGCTTATACTGTCTCTGCTGAAGTTCTATAAATATTAAAGGAATACCTAGACATTTACTCAATATAGTCTTCTTCTGTTTTTAGAAAGGAGACACACGTATGATTCATGTCTTAAGTTAAAAGAAAAAAATAAAATACAAGCTTAAAAAGTTTATAAGTTAAAAAAATAACCAACTTAAACATTAAGGCATTAACATATTATCTAGGATATAATATAAACAAAAAATGAATAAAACATTAGGAAACATAACAAGAAACATGTCATTTTTACAGATCGGGACACGGTGGGTTAAAGAGAGTCTCATATTTATAATAGAGATTTGATTTTAATCTCATATAATGCTGCAGTTTATTCTTCAAAAGTGTCAAAAGTAATAGCTGTGTTTGTTATTTGAGGTGACTAGAATATAATCCGGGTCTTAGTTCTATAGACCAAGCGTGGAAATACGCTGATCCCATGTGGGACACAGCTGTTTTCATTCATGGCATATTTTTGGTCCTCAGTTGATGTTCATTTGTAGGCTACAATATTACGTTTAATACAGTTTGCTAAGTCTTGAAATTATACGTGTGGTCAAGCTGAGCTGCTAAAGTTCAACCCAAGGATCAGAATGGAGAAGAAAGGTGACTCTGAATGTGGCATGATTGTTGATGCCAGATAGGCTGGTCTGAGTTTTCAAAAATTGCTGATCTACTGGGATTTTCCTACTAGGAAAAGGATTTATAGAGAATCTTAGAGCAAATATCCAATGAGTGGCATTTGTCTTGGTGAAAGTGCCATGTTGATGCAAGAGGTTAGAGGAGAGCGGCCAGACTGCTGTCAGGATGGCAACGGTAACTCAAACAACTACTTGTTGCAACCAAAGTATGCGGTAGAGCATCTATGAATGTACAGCAGCAGAAGAGCACACCAAGTGCCACTCCTGTCAGCTAAGAACAAAAAATTAAGACTACAGTTATACAGAATTATACTTGGAGGTTATACAGAGGTGCACCAGGGGGCTGGGGACCCCACAGGTGAATAGATCTTATTATATTTTATTTGGAGTCCACCAGGAAAATGCATATATAGTTGGTGCACTGATGTTGCAATCACAAAAAACTGAAATGGGTGCAGATGTCCATTAGGAACAAAGGTGACGTTTGCCACCAGGAAAGGAAGGCAACTGCTTGGGGTCCCAGGCAAGTAGGGGTGGATAAGTGGATGGGTGGGGGTGGGTATAGGTGGTAACTTTTAAATTACATCAGTGGCAACGTGCCAAGTTTCCATTGACAGTAGGAGAGATCAGACCTCCCTAAGGGAACCCCACCTGACTCCAGCAAAGAAACAAAGAAGAAAAAAACCAATGACAGTATTTATGACACAGTGGAAGTGCTGGTGGGAAGGGTCTACTGTGTATTTGCTCTGAGGACTCTAGTATACTCCAGAAGCTTCTATTTCATCTTCTGATGCTGAGATTCATGCCACTGGGATGCTAGCAGACCCCTGCACACCGTAAATGATTACATTACTGTAAGGCCAGGATTATACCATCTGGTATAGATTTTGGATCATGGATTTGCATTTGGTGCCCTTTGTAGCACAGGCAGTTTGCAAGGACAAGTCATCAAATGGACAGTATCCAGATTTCCACAAGGAGCATCACACTGACCCTCTGATGACACAATTTATGTTACATTTAACCCAAGCACAGTCCCTCATACTCGTAGATGCAGAAAGTATAACAGTTGCATAAATGTGAGTGTCTGCAGTAACAATGCTGGCCTCTGGGTTAAACTGTGAACATGATTGATTATGGTGACTTTAGTCCTCCTAACCAATCAATGCATGCTGAAGTCCCTGCTGTGCCCTTGTGCTACCTGCAGACACAGCTGAAGTTTAATTAAACAGGCCTGAATGAATGTGCCAACATTAAACCTTAGATCTCATTTCCATAAACACCTTGCTATCATGTACATTCAATTCAGTTCAGTTCAATTTTATTTTATTTTTATGGCACCAAATCACAACAATAGTCACCTCAAGGCACTTTATAAAGTAAAGACCGTACGGTAAAGGTAAAGACTGTACAATTATAAAGAGAAACCAAAACAATCAAACGACCCCCTTTGAGCAAGCACTTGGCAACAGTGGGAAGGAAAAAACCCCTTTTATTGGCATATATTTTGCCAAATATTTTATTATATTGGCATCAGAGGCTTTATTTGCTTTATGCAACTGCAGTAATGATCAGAAATCACATGATGAATACATTTCAAGTGGTGGAATTTGAAATACGGATGATTGCTTTCTTCCTTAAAACACTCAGGAAGCCACATTGTCTTAACATAATGAATCACCAAAAATCAGACACATTCCCACTGCCAGTCAGGAATCTACAGCAGATGAAGTTTGTCAAGGAGGCTCAGAATAGAGTATCGTGTTCAGATGGACGGCCAGCAAGAATTAAATCCATGAATTCTTTGGTTAAGCTGTCAGCAGCCAGAGAGATTTACGCTCATCGGGCTCATCAGACAGAGGGGAGAGGACAAAGTGTGTTGATCCCACTTCTCAGTTCTGTCAGCAACCAGTTCTCTCATTCATGGCATTTTTTGGCTGATTGTCAAGCATGGCCTGCTGCCAGTTTAAAAACCAACTTTACACAGGGAGCCAGAAACACAGGCAGGACTCAGACTCCAAACCAAGCCTCATTTAACAACAATCTGAAATGCAGATTTTTTTTTTTTATGAATCATTGTTTGTGGTCAAATAGGAGACTGTTCATTGGATGGGTTAGCTGGCTCTAAAGTTTTGTGGTTCTGAATAAAGCACAGCAGCTGAAGTCCTCTTTGTTCTTCCTATGAACTCTCCTTTTCCCGTACAGACAGGCAGTAAAGGGCACTGCCTGGAAAAATCTCTGAGGTCAAAATTTGAAAATGAATGTTTCCATACAATAAGAGTTTTGCCTGAATTTAGTATGATAGCACCACGTTTTTCCACCTGAAGTCAATCCTCGTATATCTGCCGGTAGGATTTGTGTGTATCCAAAACCCACATGTATTTTACTTCATGTGGAATCTATTTTTAACCTAGCAGCTTAATTTTTCTTCCCCAAACAACAACCATGCTGTAGTCTATTAACCTAACAGTGGAGAAAAAATAAAAGGTAACGTCACAGTTGTGGGCAGTAATGGCTAAAAAAAATTGACAGTAAGTAGATTTACTGGCAGAGTTTAGTTCTGTCTTATCTTCTAAATCAAGGTACAAAAAATCATTGCAGACACAAAGACAGCACACTGATGGGAAAGCTGCCTCATTGTGAGAAAAATGTCTGTATCCAGAATGTGACCCAGAACACAAACAAGGGGGGAAAAAGCAGGAAATCAGATAGAGAAGTATGAAAATCATCTCAGTCTTGATCAACAACTGCAAATGTTCACACAGTGCAGTTCCTGTTAGTGGAAAATATTCATGTTAAGTGAGGTTAAGTGGGTGGTGCCTAGAAAAACAAAAAGTTATTTCAGGGGATTTAGTTACACTTTGTCTCTCAAAAAAAAAAATCAAGATAATATCTTTACCTTTGATTATCTTTCTGATTCACCACCACAGTTACAGTAATTGACAAATTAATTTGTTCCTTTGAACGGGCCAAGCTGATTCATGAATAAACACTTTCTACAGTTTTATGGGGAGATTTTCCACCATCATTAAAAACTATGTAATTTACTAACAGCACTATGTTCTGACATCCTGCTGCGTGAAGAAATTAACACTCACTGGCCACTTTGCTCTTTAACAAAAATATCTAATCATCACGTGGGAAGAGGTCAATGCATTTAGGCACAGAGACATAATCGAGATGACCTGCTGAAACTCAAACTGCGCATCAGAATAGAGAAGAAAGGCTATTTAAGTGACTCTAAACGTTGCATGGTTGTTGGTGCCATACTGGCTGGTCTGAGTATTTCAGAAACTGCAGATCTACTAGGATTTTCCTTCACGATGATCTCTAGGGTTTACAGAGAATTGCCCAAAAAAGAGAAAATATCCAGTCAGTGGCAGCTCTCTGGGCTAAAATGCCTTGTTGATACCAGAGGTTAGAGGAGAATGGTCAGACTGTTAAGAGCTGATAAGAAAAGCAACTCAAAAGTAACTCAAATAATCACTGGATACACTCAAGGTATGCAGAAGAGCACGTTTGGATACACAACATGTTGTACCTTGAAGCAGATGGGCTACAGCAGCAGAACACCAATGAGCGTGCCACTCCTGTCAGCTAAGAACAGGAACTTGAGGCTATGAGTCATATGACCTAACCAAAATTGCACAATAAAAAAATCAGAAAAATGCTGCCTGGTCCGATGAGTCTTAATTTGTGCTGCAACATTCAGATGGTAGGGTCAGAATTTGGCACACTTTTTTTTGGCGTACTTTGGGCGCCCTATCAGCTGAGCATTGTTTAAACACCACAGCCTTCCCGAGTACAGTGGCTGACTCTATCCATCCCATTATGACCACAGTGTACAAATCTTCTGATTGTTCTTTCCAGCAGGATAATGCCCCAGGTCATTTCACAAAGCTCAAATCATCTCAAAGTGGTTTCTTGAACATAACAATGATCACTGCACTCAAATGGCCTCCACAGTCTACAGATCTCAAGCCAACAGAGGACCTTTGGGACGTGGAGGAACGGAAGATTTACATCATGGATGTGCAGCCGACAAATCTGCAGCAACTAACTGTGTGATGCTGTTATATCAATGTTAACCAAAATCCCTGTGGAATGTTTTTTAGCACCTTGTTGAATCTGTGGCAGCTCTGAAGGCAAAAGGAGATTATACCTGGTACTATCAAAGTGTACCTAAAGAAGTGTCCAGTGAGTATGTATGTCTTTGTGGTATATACAGCTATTCCTTTTCAATTCATGATGAAAAGAAAACATTCTTTGAAAGATTGTTGTGTTATAAGATTTTTCATTTTCTGATAAGCTATTCGTTCAAGGCATCCAGAGTGCGTTGGATAAAGCTGCTCTAAGTGATATTGTTAAGTGAATAAAACTGTGTGTTAGACAGCAGTCTCTTATAGTGACAAACAACATCTTCCAGCTCGCTCCTTTAATTTTACAACCCATAACTCTTCTTCTGCTTTGGTTTACTCCCATTCCTAAATCTCTGTATCATATTCTTGTGATCATCTTCACATGCAGTACATTATATTGAAATGACAGAGATTAGCATTCAGTATGAGTGTGAATAGCAAAGTTAATATGGTGCTTATCATGCAGCGTTTACGATATGATATTGTCCGTTATACTAATACTTTAGGCAAAGTCAAACACAATAAAGGATGTTTAATTGTCTGGTTGGTTCACTTTCTGCACTGATAAGTCAGATTTTTAAAAAAAATAACAGATGGCACAGAAAATATCACAGTCGTCCCTCTGCTCAGTTTAGAAACAAAATACGACGAATCTGGGCAGGCCCAGATCAACAGACTGTAAAATTTTAATGGCGCTTTTTGATGTCGATGTTCTCCTTTTTTTTTTTCCAGAATGGAAAACAAAAGAATCTACGCTGTTGTCTCAAGTTTAGGCAAGTCCGATGGTATTTTTATGTAGGATTTTTCTCTGTTCTTACACATTTACACCATGAAATACATCCACGGGCACAGAGAATTAAAACACTAAGCCTTGTTAGACTGGGCTAATTTAATACCCCACACCCACAGTGACAGTGTAACAATACAGCATACAGTTATAGCTTGCTGAAATCTGGACACGTTGTGAAGGAAAGGCCTGACTTTTTGTGTATTCGGCAGGATACTCTGCCTGAAATTCACTACAGCAGCAAACTGCTGCTGGCTAAAGACAAAACAATTCTAAAACAAGTTAAATTACTACATTTAGAAATGACTAAGGTGAAGAAAACTAAAAATATGCAGAGCTGAAATGATGAGTGGATTAATCGATTGGGTTGCTCATTCATTTAACTGCATATGCAGGCATATGCGTCTTGGTGTAGCTGCAGGATGCATGCACAGATTACCAGTGCAGCACAGCTCATCACAGCGGGTTCTGGACACTTTTATCCATGAACTTGTGAAAATGTCAAGCTCAGCTCTTTCAGAAGCTCCAATACAATTCATTTTAAATGCATTTGCTCTCAAGTACCAGAACAGTCTGACCCCAGATCAGCTTTTACCTGCAGCTCTAAATCTGTAAGCACTGATGTAAAACAGACCCGAGGCAAGCGACAACACTTGTCAGCTTCTCTGAGCAAGTACTCCTAATTTCAGCACTTCAGTAGAGATAGAAAACCAGTGAGGTGGCTAAGGACTTGCATTTGCCCTCTCACCACCAACATCTGGTTTACTTCTGAAGGAAGAGGAAAAGCGATGAGCCGCAGCTGCTTAAAACTGACAGAAGGAGGGGGAGGGAGGAGTGTTTGGAGTCAACTATCCCACACTAAAGAAGTGAATATTAAAAGTGGACTTTTCATACAGACATGTGATGACACAACAGCTGCTATACATTAACAAAAAGGGACTATAAATAAAGTTCATACCGAGTAAAAGTAGTTTCACTTCTCTGGAGGATTTGTCTCTGTCTTCTCGCAGGTTTTTATCAATCATTTTACTCCTCTCCACCGCAGCTTTGTCCTCGGCGCTGATCGTGCACCCCATTTTTTCCTGCCTTCAAACTAATTCTTAGGTGACGGACTGTGGTTTCAGCAGCTCATAAGTTGAAGGGAAAACACGGTCCAACGAGCTCTGGGCTCGGCGTGAGCTGAAGTTCCCCAACGCAGGGCGAAGCGGAGAGAGAGGGTGGGGGGAAAGGCGTTGGCACAGGAGCCTCAGTCCAACTAAACCCACAGTCTGATGCTGTTGAGCTCGCACAGCTCCAGCCCATTCACTACCAGGAGACTATCAGAAATCACTTTTCAAATCACAAAATACTTTAATCCAACTTCTCGGCACTTTGGTCTTAAATCATATAAATAAAAAGAAAGAAAGTAACTAAGAAAACTGTGCGCCTAATCCAGCGTTTCCGGTGAAAAATTCTCAATAAAAACTACCAAATGTTCTTTTTCTCTCCCCCAAAAAAGTGACTGCTGCGCAGCGGACCGTCCAACCAGCTGATCCAGCTGCTGACAGAGAAAAACCTACTGAAAAGGGAAAATTGACGCTCACCACGGGGCTGACGGGAAATGTAGTCCACTCTAACCAACCTGCTAAGTAGCCTATTTCTGCCTTTGTTCCCCGAATAAAGTAATGCTCGTGTAAATAAATGTAGTCTACTTCTCAAACTTTGAGCTTTGACCTGCAATGTTTAGACCACATCAAACTTATGTGGAAGTTTTCTCTGTAGCTCATTCTGAGGTACAGGCAGGAGAGATTTGTGTGGTGTGACTGCGCCCTCTGGGGACTCAGGACTGAAGCGCATTGAAATGTGGATTTCAATTAACCTTTATTCAGTCTGTATGATATTTTACCTGCCCAGAGAGGGTGGGGGAGGGGGCTCAAAAAACCCCAAGAGAAAAAAACTGTTCCCTCCAGCTATTAGGTATAACTTTGATTACTTTTTTAACAGGAGCTGGTTTTTGGGCACACCTTTATTGAATTCTAGGAGCCTGGAGGTTCGTGCTAGTTTATTATCTGGACGATAAAATGTAGCTGTATTAGCAAAGTTAAGCTACGTTTTCCGTATTAAGTCCACAATGTTTAGAATTAAGATTTTACATATTAAATACATGAAATGAGTGACAGAAATGTGTCTAATACTAATCAGTGTTTTATGTTTTTTGGATAGATGTGACAATCCTGGTCATCTTTTTCCTCCATCTGGATTAGCTGATCGACCCTTTTGTTGTGAATTCTCAGCAGTTAAACAATTTTAAGTCCACTAAATTTGAACAGCTGGAACTAGAAAATATTTACTGGTATCTGTAATTTAAAAGAGCTGCAGCTCACTTATGTCAATGGACTAACTTTTTTCTTTCTTTCTAGTCTAGTAATATTTGCAACCAAAGATGTGTGTAATTCTAAGAATAATCTAATAAGTGAGATATATGTTTAGAGTGACAATTTTTGTTTTTATAAATGATGCAATAACCTTTTATAAAATATCATCCTTTTTTCCCCAGCTCCTGCTGCCAAACAAACTTCACACCACTGTCATCAGCACAGGTTACCAAGGCAACAGCTGATTTCAGGGAAGTCAGGATTGGGAAGTAAGTGAGAAATTCGTGCCAGCTCTTGTCTGACCTACACTTTGTTTTTGGTAGCTGTGAGCCTGTTTGTGAGAGCTTAGAGGCTCATAGGTCTAGTGTTTGGTTTATAAGAGGCAATACATTACCACACCCACTGACAGTGGGTCACTGGGTGCAGGTGTGGGATGCTGCCATCATGTCACATTGACTTGATGTTGGCATCAGTCCTTGGGCACTTTCACTGGGCGTGTTGTTGCCTATCGAAAGGTCAGGCTGTTTGAAACTGTTTCTGTGCACTGCAGGAGGCACCCTCTGCTGCTCAACATTAAAGCTATGAGTCTCTCTGTCCAATGGGGTGCAGCACAGGAGAGTGTATGAAAATTAAAATAATCAGAAAGCTGTGGTGGAGCCTCAGATGATGCTTGTGTCTGTGTTTTGATGTATCTGGTGAATACAGAAAGGTATGTTTATTTGCATGAGCCACAAAAAAACATCTCATATGTATTCTCACTGTCACTGTCTCCTGCTACCTTACCGGCTAAGGTGTTGCACACAATGATCATCCATATACATGTAAAAGTAATTAAACATTACTAAAACATAGTAGTGGCTTAGTACTTTAAAAATATATATTATTTTTAAAAAACAATTATAACTTGAGTAAACATCCATGTTTTGCATGGGCTGCTGCAATGAATTAGTCTTTACCCCTTTTTAGAATAAATTATTGTATGAAGAGAATGAATTTTCACATTATTTGGGAAGTTTGTGCATTTAATGATGCAGGGTGTTAATGCAGAACCCCAAGTTCAGTCAGGCAATTCACAAATGAAATTCTTTCATCACAGCAGTAGAATATAGTTTGTGCTGACCTCTAGATTCCAAAACTATCACTCCCAAAAAATTGTTACACAAAGAGACTGGAGAGTATTAGTTAAATACAGTTGGGTCCATAATTTGGTGGACAAAGAGACAATATTTGTAGCTTTCCCTCCATGGTGGATTATAGATCAAACAATCAAGACTGAAGAGCAGATGTTCAGCTTTAATTCAAGAGATTTAACAAAAGTTTTGTATTAACTGTTCAGGAATTACAGACATTTTTATACATAGTCCCCATCAGAGATCAGGTGACTCACTCGGCCATTGAAGAATATCCAATTTCTTTGCCTTGAGAAACTCCTCAGTTGCTTTTGCAGTTTGCTTTGTGTCATTATCCATTTGCACTTCAAAGCGCTGTCTGATCAATTTTGTAGCATTTGGATGAATCTGAGCAGAGAGTGTGAGTGCTTTTAGATGTCATCTAGTCTCACCTGGTTTTTCTGGTCTTCAGTGTAGACCTTGGTTGGAAACCCTCTGTATTTACATTCATGAAGGTATCTCTTGATTGTAGACCTTGACAATGATATGCCAACCTCCCCAAGTGTCTTCATGACGTAGTTAGGATGTGTGAAGCTATTTTTCATAAACAAGGAAATAATCTTGTCGTCATGCACTTTAGTTATCTTCTGTGGTCTTTCAGGCTTTTTAGTGTTGCTGAGCTGATCAGTGCATTCATTCTTAACAGTGCATCAGATTGTAGATTTGGTGACTCTTAAAGTTTTTGCTATCTCTGATAGTTTTTTGGGGGGTTTTCAGCCTAATGATGATTTCCCTCACTTGAACTGACATCTCTTTGGGTCTCATAATTAACATTAAAGTGACAGCTATAAAAAAAAAAACAAAGTAAACACTTTGAATCAACTTCTGATGTTATGCCTGTTTCATTTGTCATGAAATAACAAGGGAACAGCCTTCACCTGGGCATGAAAGTGCCTGTCAGTCAACTGTCCAGTTAATTTTGAGCCTCTGAAAATGGGGGACTGTGTATAAAAATGGCTGCAATTCAGCAACAGTTCATGCAAGGTTTTTGTAAAATCCATTGATTTTAAGCTGAAAGTCTGCACTTCAATCTCATCTTGATTGATCGATTTAAAATCCACTGCGGTGGTGTACGGAGGTGAAACTGCAAACAACTCTGTCTTTCTACAACAAATAGTGGATCTAACTGTATCCTCCAAAATCCCGCAGGCGGATGCTGGGGTGGTGGAGGGGTCAGCACTACAGGTCAGCTGTTGCAGTACTGACATGTCAGAGGGAGAGATGGGAAATGCTGCAGCTTAAATAGACCGCCAAATTGAGAGGGTGTGTTTGGTAAATGACATGAGGAGAATGAGGTATGTTGTGTGTATGATGCAATACAGCTTGTGTTGTCTAAACTAGCTCACAGGTTTTGCTACATCTGTGGTAAAAGTCCAGCGTGGGGACAGTGTTTTGTTGAGGGATAGTTTGGTCTTTGAGCATTATAGTGAAAAGCTTCAGCATCCCACCTTCCTCAAAATGTCACTCCTCTTTCATCCTGTCCCTACTGTTTCATTTCACCCCCTACCTACATCTCACACACACACACACACACACACACACACACACACACACACACACACACACACACACGGGAAACACACACACACACAG
>VVHJ01032349.1:0-16239 GCA_015107715.1 Tylochromis polylepis
ACTTATGTGTGTACACTTGATGTACTGGAATATCTGATATCTTATTTCGTCTGATAAACAAAGGCTTAAGTCCGTTTGCTTAGCACAGAAACTTTAACCATGGAGGGAGGAGCTGTGACTCCAGAATAAATGGATGGTTAATATGCCATGGAAGTTGAAGAAAATATCATCAAACGTAAGCATCCTCCACAAATTTCTATAATAATGCACATGTGCAGGTATTTCTTTGCATGTCATTCCTATTAGTATCTAAAATGTTTACTGAATTATCAACAGCGAACATCTGTCAGAGTTGGGAAAAAAAGCAATTCTGTTTTTTTAGACACCTAAAATCCCATTAGAGAATCTGGGTCACTAACCCATTCACTCATGTAATGTGCCCAGACACTATCCAGATGCGTAGCATGTGGAAGGAAACAAGGATGCTTACTTTCCCCTATAATGTTTAGCTGAATTGTTGCATATTATGTATTTTGTATGGGGAGGCAGAAACAGATGCATCTTTACCGCTGTTTCATGGGCAGTGTGAGTGTTATGATGGACTTTTTTCTTTTGTTCTTTGGACTTAACCTTTTCTCAAAACATTGGCAGCTCTGACAAATTCTCAAATTCTGATCTTCACTGTCAAAATTGGATATCTGAGTTAAGACCCAAGATTTGCAAAATGTGTATTTCTTTTGTTGTTGTTTTTTAAAATAATTACAATGATTACAATACGTGCCATTATTGTTTATAACCAAGTGGGAATTAATACCAGTTATCTATATATATTTTTAGTATTTTTCAATCACAATAAATAATAAAATACCCTTGTTTATGTCATTTGCTAGGTAATTAAACACATTGTTTTACAATTTGTTATGACAAATTTGGTTTTAACTGGGCGATTAATCTGTCAATCATCTTAAGTTATTTTGTTGCTGTTGCTAACACTGGAAGTTGCAATTCAAAATTTCTTGCATTGCCTAACAGATGTAAGTAACTAAGATAAATACAAAAAATTTAACAAATAAATAAAAATAAAGTACAAAAACAAAATACACCTATGAGATTTGTATCAGACATACGCAAACTCGTGATGGTGCAAATAAGTGTTTTAAGTCCAAAGGGAGAAGATAGAAGGTTCACACTTATCAAGACCTACCCCTTCATACAACTACAAACAAAAATACAAACTCAAATTTATACAGATTGCCTACATTCACATAGCAAAAGATGTACAATATACACATGCTATTAGAACTCAATCAGGTCATTAAATTTAAGTGTTTTTAATTTGATGAGGAGTGAGCTGATTGAAGCCAGTGTTATTAATTATTCTTATTGTTCTTTTTTATAATATGCATGTTGGTTGAACATTTTCTTTGCATTTCACCATTCTTCCACATAACATACCATATATGGAAGCATGAAAAGAGTTTATAATGGTTTTTGGCTTATGAAATCTTTCGCTTTCTATACTATCGCAACTGATTTAGATATTTTATTTTATTATTTATTATCACCCCAAGACATTTTGGAAAGGCTGACATTCTGAGCATGCTCCAGACATGCAGCAAGAGCTTAGTAGTGAGGTCAGAGACCAATGGGACATGCCCAAGTGGAGGCTGAAGTGGACTGTAGGAGAGAGATTTTGTTTGTGTAGTGTGCATCATTGCTACAGATTGAAGTTATTCATTTACCTATATTGTTCCTAGTCAAGGGCCTTTCTTATGAATATTTAAGCGTTCTATGGTGTTTTACAGTTTGGTACATGCTTTAAGGTTCCAGGTGATAATTAATAATGACACTTTACTATGTTGTTGTGTTGTGCTTTCAGTTCTGCTGTAAATAAAGTTCCTAAAAACGAGCCATCATCTCCAATGTTTAATACAAACACAATACCTGTGTAATCTGAGGCTCCACCTGTATAATCAGACACCACCTACAATGGATCATCCTGAGGTAATCCATGAGATCCATGCCTTCTCGGATGCCTCAGCGAAAGCTTAAGGGTCTGTTGCGTACCTGCATTCAGTAGAGCTTACTGGCCACGTACACCTGTCCTTCCTCCTAGCAAGATCCTGAGTTGCCCCATGGAAACAACACTCTGTGCCATGCCTTTAACTCTGAGCAGCTTTAAATGGAGCTCAGCTGGCTAAAGTGCTCACGAATAAGCTTACTATAACAATACAGGAGGTCACTTACTCGAGCGATTCAACCACAGTCCTCCATTGGCTGAATTGAGAATGGTAATTGTGGGCACCAGAGTGGCAGAGATTCAGGAACTGACAAACCTGAAGGTATGGCAATATCCTGATTCCACCAGAAATCCTGCTGATGACCTCACGCACGGAAAGAGCCTGAAAGATTTACTTGGAGCCAGCCGATGGACACAGGGTCAACACTTTCTCCTACTGCATCCCAGAGAATGGCCATCGAACCCATCTGAGCCAGTCTGCAATTAAGAGGTAGAGCTAAAGAAATCCACCTTTTGTGGAAGGATAACATCACTATCTCTTGGCACAATTGGAAGCAAGTACAACAGTTAGCAGGAATTAGAAGAGGCAGTAGCTAAGGAACTTCATGGGGTGGAAGGTCTGGCTGGTCAACCTCGAGCCAGTACCTATAAAGAAGCAGAGTTGCTGACAATTAGGAGGGTCTAGATAGATAGTTTTCAAGAGGATTATTAGCTCCTAAAGACTGGCCAACCAGTTCAGCATGCAAGTCAATTACTGTGCCTCTTTCCTGAGTTTGACAAGTCCAGCATGCTTATCCATGTTGGAGGTTAAGACGCAGTGAAGATCTTGACCTTGGTACAGTGCACCCCATTGTCCTGGATCCCAATCACCAGAACACTAGACTCCTCGTAAAGGACTATGACTTCTGGCTTTATCACCCTGGACCAATAGTGCCTAGCCCAGCAACAGATCAGCTTCCATTACAACTCCCCTGCAGCACCACATTTTGGTAGAAAATCGGAGTGTGAGAGCCGTTCAGTTGCCGTTCTGTGACTGTCCCTTGACTCAGGGACAGTCACAGAAGAAGTCCTAAGGACTGTCCTCATATTTTTTGTAGTTTTCTCAAAATTACACACATGCCATTCATATACAAAGTGAACAACAACACAGATCCTTGAGGAACCCCAGATTTCAGTTTTAGATTGCTTGTTAATTGGAACCAGCTCAAATTGATAACACTTTCTTGACTTTGTTTTCACTCATAATTTCATACACATATATTTTTTTAAATAATAATTGACTGCATTATTATCAACAGTGTCATGATCAGCAGTGCCAAAAGCTTTTTTTTTTTCATCTAGAAATATCCCAATGACATATTTGTTATCAAAAAACTCGATAGTCCATGTATTATAGTTCTTTTTGGTCTAAACCCATATTGCTGTTCACCACATGATTGTTTTGTGAGGAAGTAATAAAATCTCTCATGAATCTCTCATGAATGCATCTCCAGATTTAAAAATTGTCGAATCTTAGCTGTTTAATTTGGTCAACAAATGCACCAAGTTAGTAAATAAGTATATTTGATTTATATAGCATATTTGAAACAAAATTTATTTACAATAAAAAATAAGACTAAATAAAGGCATGACCCCCTTTTGAAATAAGATTCAATCATGGTTAAGAGTTATTGGGAAGCAAACCTTAATGATCTTCAGGGTGTATGGACAAACAATCTGAAAGATATTCAGTCTATTATCATGGAAGATTAAGAAAATGTGAAAATGTTCACATATGGGAGGTGGGGGGGGTTGTTGTTGTTTGTTTTGGGGTTTTTTTTGTTTTTTTCTTGGCATTTTTAAAAATAGCTCGAATTTTTTCTGCTCTTGTGTCATGGCTACTGGACATTTTTTTAAAAAGCAGTCGTAGGACGTTGGCTGTTGTAGTGTAATTATTAATCTAAAAATCAGAACACACCAGCTGAGTAACCAAATATAAACAGTACAGCAATGAAGTATTATTGCACACGCTCAGATACTGCTGAAGTCACAGTTGTTCATTAGAAGTTTATTTGTTCAGAGGAGTCTTTATCTACACCTTATCACAGACTTCCGAGGCAATTAAAACAGTGCTGTGTTTCAGGTCACACAAGTGCCGAACTCCTTCTGTTTATTAACTGCAAACCTTAACAGTCACTCTATCTACAGCTCAGTATGATTTATTCATAAGCCTATGGATCTGCATAAAGCCATGTCTGTGTAGCAGTCGAGCTTGGAGAGGTCGATAAGTGGTCGATGAGTATTGCGCTTATAGGGGGATTATTCATCATTCTTTTGACTGTTCATCCACCATTATGTCAGTGGACATCAATACTAGACTTAAGTTACCATTCTTATTGCAGTGAAGACGGTATGTGAGTTGTCATTATTTTGGTAGTTATTTGATACATTAGCAGGTTTTTCTGGTCACAAGGTTGGCTAAATCAATAACTCTGTCCTGTGGGAACAAAGAGGGGTCTGTACGGAGGAAATCACATTCATATTTAAGTTCAAATATCAGTCGAGATGTCATTTAATGTAACACACCTCAGGGATTCGCAAATTATAGTTCATTATTTACACGAATGGAAGCCTGATCAATCATGTGTCTAATATTTAAATTAAAATCAATTTGTTAAAAAAATTTTGATTCTAAAACCTTCCTTTTAGTTGAAGGCTAGCGGGGACTCGTACTCTGAAGGAAGAAGCCTCTTGGAAATTGGCGCACAGTTTACAAATGTGAAGGCATGTATTACAAAACATGGGTGCAGGGATTACGATCTGGAAGAGTACTTATTTACAACATCTTCTTTGAAATGCTTTTCAATGCTTTTGATTGTCCTTTTGGTCTTTAAATACTGGAAAAGGAAGAAATTCCTATCCTATCAGGAGGAACCCGACAACTTAGTAGCACCAGTTTTCACAGATATAAAAAAGTTATTTCACTGTAACGTTCAATGATAGAAGCAAAGCTTGTGCTTGATTAAACTTGACTCTAACAGCTGGATTTAGGTTGGTTAAAATGGAACCTAGATATGTTAACCTTGCTGTTGAGTGCAGCGGCAAGAATAACATCTATAATTTAAAATAGTTATTGAGGGCATGGTGGGGTTTAAATCGCAGCACTGTCCCATTCCAAACTATTGTGAACTTGAAAGCCTGTACCCTCACTATGTCCCAAAGGTCTCAGCAGCGAGTGGGGGGCCCTGTGGGTCTGGCACCAGCGCTGTGATTTAGATGAGCCCATAAAAATTCTAAATGGAGATGGAGGCTAGTTGCTTAATTGACCTTTATTGGGATTTCTGCTTCATTTGAAGACTGGATATTAAATTAACATGATAATTCAGGCCCAACATGTTAATGCCACTATTGACCCCCCCCTCCTCACCCTCCACATTTTAATATCACCCTGTAACTTTTATGGCTTCCATTGATTTAATGCTGCTTTTTATTAACTGGCTTTAATTTTCCATATTGGCACACACTCACACAAAGAAGGTTTTATTCCAGTTGAGCGGTGCACTGTTACAGGATTGAAGCTTTATGGGGCCATTTCTATTCAAAAACCTCTCCTATTCTTACTGTGACATATATAAGCTGTAACATGGAGATGAGATCTTATATGTATAGGAAGTAGGACAGTAGCTGTAAAGCTCATGGCTTTCAGTGGAACGGTTCAGTTATTACATTGTGACAAAGTGTTTTACATAAACAACAGCATGATTATAGTGCATAATAAAATGATTATTCATAAGCCATAAATTATCAGTTTCATTGTGCAGTTAAAAAAATAACACCAGCTAATACTAGCACTCACATATATACAATATTAGCTTTTTTTTCTGTAACGAATGGTCACAAGGGACCCAAATCCACAGGGGTTTGGTGAAAACATTTGCTCA
Source organism: Tylochromis polylepis (assembly GCA_015107715.1). NCBI lineage: Eukaryota > Metazoa > Chordata > Actinopteri > Cichliformes > Cichlidae > Tylochromis > Tylochromis polylepis. The sequence continues at coordinate 5,881 of VVHJ01032349.1, forward strand.
GTTGATTTGATATTAAACTGTAAATAACATAGCCAATCATTATGTAAAATACTGAAAAATGTGCCTTTTTTGGAACTTTGTTTATACCAGAAAGAGGTTTTAGTTTAGCACTATCTTATCCTCCCAATTATAACTCCAAATATCACTCCAAACAGATAGATAGATAGATAGATGAAGAATTTGGTAGATAAGATTTGGTTGGCTTTAATGGAGGTGGCAGAGAGAGCGCTACTGTCCCCTTGTGGCAACAATGTGAACATTGTAAAGCTGATGTCAAATTGTCAGCATCTACAAGCAGGTAAGATTTTGAGAAAATGTAGAAAATGATACTTGGGAACAGTGTTGGTCAAAAACTGTCATAGTGGTGATGATGGGAAACCTGCTAATGTCTGATTAGTTTCACGAGGCAGCACTCGAGTTTGAGGAGGAATGCCATCCACACATTTCATCTGAGATTGTTGTAGCCTGTGCATAAGTGTTCAAACGAGCACAAGCCAGTTTATTACATACACCTACCTAAAAATAATGCTCCCTAATATAACAGAGCTACTCTAAATCCTGAAGGCTGGACTGCTTAATTTAACTTGAAACTGTTTCATCAAAGTAATTCATTCAGCTGATATGGGGTATTTTGGAGAATGCTGTGTTTGTTGCTGTTAATGTGCGTTCTGATTATTTTGTTCAACCCAAGCAAAATGATGGAATAATGTCCTTCTTGGATGATCCAGTAAAAGACACAAAATTACACACTGAGCTGTGTGTGTGCGTGCGTGCGTGCGTGCGTGCGTGCGTGCGTGTGTGTGTGTGTGTCTACGAAAGTGTGTAAGAGCCAGAGAGAGTGAGAGAGCACTTAAACTAGAGATGGGACAACGCTACACAAATACACACCAGGCAAACAGGGACACACACTGCCAGTCTCACAAAAAGCCAATAACGCACCAGCACATTAGAGGCGAATTGCTTCCCGTATGCAGCCCCTTTTCCCCTCTCCTAAGTGGATGCATTATCATTTTGTCTGTCGTGAAAAAAAAAGAGGAGCCAAAGAATATGAATATGCGTTTACATCTGTCTTCCATTAATATGCATGCCTGAATCCACATCTCAACACAAAGCCAATTTTCTGGCCATCTGTGGGATGGCTGGTGGAGGTAATGAATATTCTTTATGAATATGTTTTATTTTGCGAGGTGGCGATACATCATGAGCATGCCGTTATCTTTGCCTGCTCTCTCTCTGTCCCTCTTGCTCATTCTCTGCCTCTCTGAGGTGCTGGGAACCTTCACTGCTCAACTTGATGAGTTTAATTAGACTGTAAAGAGGAGGGATGGATGGATGGATTGCTGGACAGATGGAGGAAAGGCTGGATGGAGGGAGCGAAAAAAATATCTTTTACTGCACAGACTCCCTCTCTCTCTTTCTCTAATCGGAGCCTTAATAAGCCACACACCTGCTCTGAATGGTGATGCTGGAGAGAGAAATACGGTTGAAGCTAATAGCTATCATGACTTCTGCAATAACTAGTCTGCACTCCTGATGTTCATTTAATTACCAAAGTAAGTTATGACTAAGATACACCTCACTGAATACTCATTGTCTTTATTAGGATTTCTGTTTGGTTGTGCACACAAGCAAAGTTTCTTTCAAAACTTTCTCAGATTTTGGAGCCTGTGGGTTTGATGGCAGTAAAATATTGAAATTATTTAATACTTCTGAGACATATGCCATTTTAAGTCCCTTTCTGGCTTATTACTCTTGTTACTCCTTACAATAACCAATTTGTTAAACTGCCCTTAACATTACTTTAGCATTTTTTTTCGATAGTACTGACAATGGCTGTCAGTGTAAAGATATCACCACAAACCACTGTCCTAACTACGAAAACATACCCAACATCTTTCTTTAAGTATTTAAGGATGTAGACATCTTTGCTGTGTTTGTCTTATCCTCCAGATGGGTATTCTTTATAGGCACAAGTGCCTATAAAGAAGCATGCTTTGTTATTGTTTGTTAATCTGTAAAAATGTAAATAATATAGTGGTTACAACTGTACTGTGATTACTAGGAGCAGCGATAACTGACATACCAATGCAGTACCTTGTATTTTTAAATGCTAACCCAACACTGTTTGTGGTATTAATTGGGCACATACTTTTTAGGACACCCAGTTAAGAAATAAGGATAAGGAGGTAGAGTGTAGAATATATCAGCCTGTAGGCACCTTTATATGTCGCATCGATGATTTAGACATCAGTGACAGTATTACTGTAGCCTGCACGTCTCTGGGGCCTTGGCACAGTCCATTGGCTAGTAGTGTCCTTTAATGATTTATGATTGAACTTACCCCGTGAACTCCCCAGAGGATCCCCCAGAGCGAGAGGCACAGGGAGTGACCAGTTTTATGGCAGGACTGGGAATCAATTATGCTAATGGTGGCTAATGAATGCACTTGAGGGAACTGCTCCCGCACTCAAGGGCCATTTTTTTCCATTTGCATATTGATGGCAGAAGGACAGTAGCCACTTTCATCCAACTCTGATGAAGCACTGCTGAAATGGACTTCTGCATGTGTTCCCTTTACTCTTCCTTGGTTCTCTTTTCTCTGACCGTTTGCTCTCTTTAATAAAAATGGTTTAGGACTACACAATCTTTTCTCCCACAACACAGAAATACACACAATACACAACCGTGCTCTCAACCAAGCCTCTCCCCTCTTTTTCAGTAGTCTGAAGTCATTTTCAATTAGGGCCATTTTGTGGTCAGTCACTGATGAGTCCTGGAAGTGCTCCAGTTTTGCCCCAGTGGACCCTGATAAGACACTGTATACAGTAGTTTAACATGCATTAAGTCATCTGTTTGCAAAGATAGACATCTGGCTATACTCTCTCTCACTCCACTAAAATGCATTAAGGTAAATAACGCCGGACCATGAGCGAAATCACTATGTCTGATGTGTCTCAGTTGAGTAAAGAAGGCAATGAATATGAAATGTGTTATGAATAAGTTATGTGGTTGTGCTGACCCAGCAAAAAAGGACTGGTTGTGAAATTAAGGCTTTTCCAATATGCAGAAGTGTTGGCTTCCTTATTCACTGAGATAACAAAAGTGAGCTGTTAATTAACTGACACGTTTAAAGGAATAGTTTGCAATTGCCAAATACTCTTATTCGTTTTCTAGCCAAGAATTGGAGATGAGAAGGGCCGTACCATTCTCGTGTGTTTGTTAAACAGCCTGGTATGGATGTTTTTTCCTATAGCTCCTGAAAAGCTTCAAAATGTGGCTGAGGTACATTATAAATTTCTCATTTTAAAAAAGTCCTCATTTAAAAACAAGCATCAAAGCACAACCCTCACAACTTGTCATTGCAACTCTTCAGTTTTTACATGGTTTAAATAAAGCAGCACATGTTGTGTTAATTCACATCATACAAACTAAGTTAACATTTTCCCCACTAAAGCTTCATGTAGTATTTTTCCATCTATCTTTCAGCAAGAAAGCAAAAAATGACAAAGCACTTGGCAACAGTGGGAAGGAAAAACTCCCTTTAAACAGGAAGAAACCTCCAGCAGAGCCGGGCTCAGGAAGGGCTAGCCATCACCCGCGACCTGTTGTCATTGAGTGGAGGGAGACAAGACGTAAGACACGCTGTGGAAGAGGGCCAGTGTGTTAACTATAAATCTGGCTTAAAATTGGTCAGCCAACACATACACCAAAGTTTATGATGACCTTCCTCTAGCAGCCAGTCAACATAGTCCTGTACTGTGGGAACCCTGACGATAAGTGCTCAGGACATGTGACTAAATAACATCCAGTAATAAAAAAATAGTGGGTATTTATTTTCAAGCTACTTCAAGAAAAGAAAGAAAAACACTTTATTAACAGAGTCGTGGACTATTATACCTGAGGAAGATAAAGTTTGGGGCTGACAAATAACTGAAACTTCCATGAGTGATGCTATCACTCTGTGGAATAGGCAGAGGCAGACAGGCAGTGTTGGAGGCTCCCACTAATTTGATCTGGTGACATTTTCTTCTCCAGCTCCTCAGGGGGAAAAGAGCAGCAGAGACAGAGTGAGGGAGTTAGAAAAGGAGGTGCTTGGAGAGAGAGTAAGAGAGAGATAAAGAGGGAGAGAGAGAGCGAGAGAGTGATGGCGAAGGAGACACTAATGAACACAGACAACAAAGACCCTAACCTGAGCTCCAAGCCCCTGGAGACACAGAGAGGTTTTTCATTGGGTCAATAAAAGCACTGGACCGTGTCTGCGTTGGCTTGCCCTTCAAGCACCCGCTTAACTACTGAGGGAGACTTTTGTTCAAGGTTGCTGGAGTTAAAGGGAGTATCACTGAATTTCATATCTGAAAATTTCAGAGAGCACTGATCATAGTCTATTGTGCGCAGAAAGATCTGCGACATCTTGTTTGAGTCAAACCAAAGCGTAGATTAGATTAGATTAGATTAGATTAGATTAGATTAGATTAGATTAGATTTTTATTCAAAGCTATGGTTCTGCTGTAATAAAGTTTAGTTGGATACAAAATCTCAACCAAACAAGGCAATCATATACTGATACATATAGAACGTCTGGGTTTTTTTTTTAAATTTAGACTCACTCAAAGGGAGTTTTTAATTGCAACTGAGAATAAATCAATTCTTAATTTAAGGACTACCTAAAAGTTAAACAATAAATAACTGACACCAAGGTATATGGAGAAAGGATGACTATATTTCCCACTGGATATTTCAGAGTTAATTTCTGCAAGAGAGCAGCGCGGTGTCCCTTTGCCAAATCGGAGGAACGTGGCAGTTAGAGGAAGGAGAGAGAGGTTAGCCAAAATCAGCATGATGAGTTATTGACTCTTGGCTTGTAATTTCATTTTATGCACCAAGTGGCATACAAGATATCACACTGTTCATAATCCTCAGCATCCCTGAACACACATGCATGCCTCCCACTGACTCCTTCTTGTTATTAAAGGGGAATCTAAAGCCGTATGTCTTCCTCCAGTGTGGGAGGAGAGCCTCGAGTCTGGAGTCTTCACACCAGGACTCACACCTGAAGGGAAAGCGCGAACATGTACACACACATGCACAAAAACACTGGGGGATATATACTTAGTTGCCCTACGAAGTCCCCCCACGTCTGACATATGTCACTCCCGATCTGTTCAGCAGGCCACACATCTCTCTAGTGGGGTACTGGCACAGCGGCACAGAGGGCTGCAGAGGGAAAAGGCTGGGCAGAGGGAAAAACAGAAAGAGCTGAAGACTGAACAAGAGGGCACAAGGGGACGGAGACAGCAAGAGAGTGAGAAGAGAGCATGAAAGAGGCAGAGAGCTGCTGATAGTGGTTGCCACCCTTTCCGTGCTAATTGGTAGTCTGGAAACAACACCATCTGTTCTTTAAGAAAGTCAGATGCACAATATAAAAATATGCCACCACTCCTGAATACATTTACAAGCAGCCAAGGCAAATAACTCAACAGCCCCGGGCTTCTTTCAACACAAGGATCCTGTAGGACACTAGCTAGACAGGCATCTGTTATATTTGTTATAATGTTTAGGGATGTTAAGTCTAGTCCTGGGTTCCTGCCAGGGAGTGCTGAATAATGTAAATATATGATGGTGGAGATGGATCGAGGAGAGGTCTGCAGAATATTTTTTATGTATGAAGTAGGAAAGGAGGAATAATTCAGAGTCCACCTGTAACCATGCAGATTGCCATTTACGTCCTAGGAAAAGGCACAAATGGAAGTGGGCTGCCATCATGTGGTTGAATAATACAATCACACTTAAAAGAAGGAGAAGAAATGCTGCTTTATGTGTACCACTTAATTATCAAATAATAAAGAGAGGAAAAATGTGGCTGTAGTTGTAGACTACCAACATTTCAGAATTAATACTCAAAAAATGTGATCTGACTTTCATCTGAATATATTAATGGGCTAATGCCTGAATTATGACGTCATACGTCGTAACATATGACATTAGCTGAAACTTCTTTTAACCCTACACCATATCCTTCTACATAACCTGATATGCACCTCTCAAGAACTGTAACTACACCTGAGGTCGACGGAGTGACTTTAACAGCGTGGAAGGTTGCAGTGTGGGGATAAAAGGAGTTTCTGGACGTGAGTTCGGACATGGTTTCCCCCAGAAGTCTAAATCAAGCTTAAGCTGATCAAATAAATAGCTATACTTTTTATGCCTTTGTTTCACACAGTGCTCATGGTGTCCAGAGTCTCCTTTTGCAGCAGCAATTAGCAGTTTATAGACTTGTACAAGGATTATTCCTACAATCAAGTCTGAACCGAACAGTTCTCTTTAGGTCACGCCACAGCAGTGCATCAGCTGCCCTTCCAAAGACTCCTTGACACAGTTTTGAATTTGTAGTTCAGACCCTGAGTTGGCCAGTTGATCCAAATCATGTTGCTCCTTCCACTATCACTCAGGTTTGAATGCTGCTTTGCATTTTTGGCTAAATATTTAAATAGAGATTTTAGCACATTGTTGGCATTTCTGAAGGTGTTTCCTTTTAATCTCTGGTTCTTTTTACATGATGCAATCTTGATGATGTGCATGATGTGGGCGAATAACAGCGGCCCAGAATTTCTACTTGTCCTATGAGTTTTGCTGAGTTGATTGAGTGTGGCTCTTCCAATCTCATCTTCATACCCGAAACAGCTGACTACATAGCTTTGTAGAAAATTAATTAACATAGATGTTCACAAACTGGGACTGTATACAGAAAAACTACAGTTGTCTATGTGTTGTTTAATCCCCTTGTGTTTATTGATGACTGTGACCTTACATGACATTCAGACCACATTATATGAGGAATAAATCCTGGTGAGTCACAAACTTTTTCTTGCAATGGAATTACAAAAATTATTGCTGAACAAGCCAAAACAACCCTCCCCAGCTCTCCTTAATGTCCACATCCACACACCCAGTAACAATCACACCCATTCACACTGGCGACTCTCACACACAACACTTGGAATTACAGGAACGCATAGAAAATGGTTTTGTTTTTTTTATGTGTCTGTGAATCTGCTATGCACACTGATAGTGAAACAAGTTTACTGACACGGATGCTGTTCAATCAAAAATAATTGTTATATGTGGGAATAAAAGCAACACTAACACTTTTCTTTTTACTGTACAAAAGAAATGAGTTTAAATGTTCATTAGTCCAATAAAAAGAAAAATCCAGATGCTAGAAACCATCAATCTTACAATGGGAAGGTTTTTATGAGATGCATTTAACAAAAAAAAAATTAATTTATACCAACATCAGCTGTATTGGAGAGGATAAACTGGGTTCTCTTGGGATTCCAGGCACACAGCTCAATGCAATGACCGTGTTTTACATCTCCAATCTGTTACAGTGGGATCTCCCCTGCTTCAATCCCATGGATGATTAAGCGTGATAATTAAGGTTTTTGGACATTTTCCACAGAGGAGCAGACGTGGCAGCTGGTGACATTCATGCATTCCAAAACACAGATGAGGGAATTACAATGAGGCCTCCATTCATTTCAGTGATCACAAAGTCTGCTCTTGGCACCAGTTCAAAAGCAGTCAAGCTGTTGTTGAAAATGACTATTTGTGGCCCTTTTTGTTGCAATGTACCTTAATCTGTTTGGGAAATCGATGGAGAGCAGCCAAATATTTGGATTTTAGAGGAGGGAATTTGGCACTGTTAACACAAAGAAAAGAAATACTATTATTGCTATACTATTAATATTTGTAATAGTACAGCACAATATTACATACATTAATGAGATTGGAAAAGCTGGTTTTTGTTAGTACCAGCCCATCTTGCTGTATGAGAAAGTGGGGTACACCAAGGATACAAAAAACATTAGGTTTTCAAGTTCATCAAAACTCTGTGAGAAATACTAAAGTGAAACAGATGGATATTTAAAAATTCCATGGTTATGATGACAAGGTATTGAGTTAAAAAAAGGATCATTATTGTTTTAATAAGAGGCTTTCGTCTCAGTTAGACACTGCACTAACCAGATATGCACTATACAGTCTTGAAGCATTCTGACCTTATAAGTCAGAGACAGCAGACTTTAGGCTGTGTAAGAAAGGTGCATTATAATAAATAAATACCCTCTGATATCTGCATCAAAAAACACTCTGACACTGAGAACACTTCAGGAAATCCTTTCCTCCTGTTCTTTATAAAACTCTACATCAACTCTCCTTTTTATGACAGGTGAACACACATGTCAGGATGCAGCACACATTTCCGTGTTATTCCTGTTTGCAGTTGTTTCTTAACCTAGTGTAATAGTGTACTTATTATTTGTTAATATCATTTGCACTACTGTTTACTAGAATTTCTTTTTGTACAATATTATTTTTCATTAATTTATTTTTTTTCCATCATTTTATCAGTTTTGTGTATAAACTTTTGCGCTATCTCACATTATAATGGTGTGCACCTGTGGTACTTTTAACAATGTTGCCTCTATTTGCCTGTCTGTCTATCTATCTAGGTCATCACTGTAATAAATAGAGTAGGTTATTACATTATTCATTATTGCATACCCGTCCATCTTCTAACCTGTCTCATCTTGAGAAGCTGTAGCTGTAAAGAAAAAGCCATTTTTTCAGTGACTTCAAAGAAAAAGAAAGCAAGAAAAAAGCGAGAAAAAGATGGAGAGCACAAAGCTATAACACAGCGAGCGAAACGACTTCATCTCCCAGGATTCCTTTTGCACTCCTAAAGCGGAAACGCTGGAGGGACTCCATGGAAACGGCCAACTGGCGTGATAGAAGACAGCGATAGATATAGATAGCTAGCTAACGTAAAATCAGGGATTCTGTCAACGCGGATATACTCGAACGTATTTCACACTGTGTGCCTGCAATGATGAGCCGTACGCCTGACGCGAGAACGAGGTAAGAAAGATCCCACCCGCCAGGACACATCCTCTGTTATTTGGTGGGGAAAGTTAACGTTAGCATTAACAAAATAATCGCACATACTATGTGTGCATAACGGTAGGCTAGCAGTTAAGCCGTGTCGTCACGCTTCTCATTGATAAACTGCACTCATAACGAGTTATTTGTTCGATGGTTAAGTCATAGTTAGTGGTGCTGTTTTGCTACAAAATCATTATTCACTAAACGGGCATGTGTTTATAATACTCAAACAACTTACTAGTTTAGCTGTTCTATTGTATGTAGCTGGTTGGGTGACTGTATGACCAAACAGTAATGGAGCGAAGGATAACAAGCAAGGATGCATGGCATTTACAGGATGTTTTGTATGGATTGCTACTTGCATTTAGATGAAACGGCAAAAAAAAAATTTTCACGGGCCTTGTGCAAAATAGACGTTTATCGTTTTCCCCACTCAAATATATGAAACCCTTTGTAAAATACTGTTTGATTACTGCTGTTGATGTTCTCCTTTGTCCTTTCCAGGGATAACCAGACAAGGAGGATCCAGGAGAACATCACCAGTGTGGAGAAACATTTTGGAGAGATGTGCCAACTCTTTGCTGCGTATGTCCGTAAAACAGCCAAGGTACGAGACAAGGCAGACCTTCTGGTCCAGGAAATTAGCTTGTATGCAGACACCGAAACACCAAACCTTAAGAGGGGGATGAAGCAGTATGCTGACCATCTGGCCAAGATTCAAGATTATCGTCAAGCTCAGGTGGACCTACTGAACCGTATTCCTTGAATCTTTATCTTCAGTCATAATTTCATGTTCACATCCATAGTTTAAATATTGGGTAGAAGAGAAACTAATGCAGAGCTCGTCTTGCAGGTGAAACGACTTGAATCTAAAGTCATAGAGCCATTAAAAAGCTATGGAGCTGTAGTGAAACGGAAAAGGGTAAGTTTTACTGCAGCCTGCTGCCATGTTGACACTCATTTTTAACCACTCATCCATCCAGTCATCTATCCCAGCTGTCATAGAGCAAGATTTGGGGTACACCCTACACAGGTAATCAGGCTGGCACAAGGCCAGCAGGGATTTTAGTGACATTTTTTAGTGCCTTGTTGTGACTTTTCTGTCCGATATTTGCTTGTTAAAATCCAAAATTTTACACACATAGTCATAAGTAAATTTGCCAAATTTAGCAATGGTGTCACTAAATGAATAAAGGAGCCTAGGGGGCAGTGAGGGACGCAGAGCAATTTGCTGTTGGTGTCATTACTACGGCAAAGGCACATGAGGGCAGTATTGTCTTAATGATATCATACCACTACCTCGTCAAGCCACTTTGACCCATTGTCAGCACTCTTCTGTGCTAACCACTATTTTTTCAAAGTGTATCAAGAGGACATCCTGTGCTATTTCACATATGCTGCACCACTGTCCAAATTGTC
>VVHJ01032349.1:22269-38769 GCA_015107715.1 Tylochromis polylepis
GAAAAAAAAAAAAACCTGTGTGTGTGTGTGCATTATGTGTAATTTGAGATGTGCCTCTCTGTATATGGCACTTCATGAAGCCAATTATGTGCATGTGGGTTACATTATGTGTTGTCTGCCACTGTGTCGGCTGATGGCTGTCCTGCATGAGTCACTCAACACATTTTATATTCCTCATCTGCCAGTGTCATGATGAATTCTTTTCTGCCTTTGGTTTTATGCACACAAACACGTATTGCACATCTGTACCCTTATCTGTTCAACACACATGATGTATGCACACTTTGACACTTTTTTTTTTTTTATAAGTACGGGGGTGACCAAAACCTGCCTTACAGCAACACTTATTTTCTCAGCGACAGAGATAAAAGCTGCGTAGGTGGTGTGTCATGAGCCCTCTGCATAACAGCACCCTAATGCATATAAAGGTTAATGTGTGTGGCATTGCAAACATGGCCACGCTAACAACACACTCACATACCAGTTCAACTTTGGTATACTGTGGATCTGAATGGCCTGTGTTGCAATGAGTCATCGCCTATAAAATGTGTGTTTGTGTGAGGGAGTGAGTCAGAAAGCTTTTCCAATCGCAGATAAACCTAAAGGCTCCACTCCCTGATCACAGCAAAAGAAGGGACAAGGATTTGTGTGAGAAAAGAGCCTGAAAGGAACATGAAGAGTCATGCGCTTTAAGCGGAAAAACAGGGTCCGGCCTTTTTTCGGTCTAGAGTCAAAGGTACACAAGTAGGCAAGAGTTGGTTATGAGTCACTATCTTAAAACAAAGGTTGAATAACAAACACGGCGAGCAATTCAAACAACAAGATGCAAAGGAGCAGGGCTGTGGGGTGAAAGAAGGACAGTTGAAAGAGGTCAGTCACACCTCCTGGTCCTTATTGACTCTGACTCATTGCCCCTCAGCACCGAGCCACAGCTATCAAATTTAACACCCACATCACATGTCAATTTCTGCACGGCTCATTGCAGTTACTTTCACATTCTGTCTTTCATTTGAGCTTCATGTCAAAGTTCCCAGAAACATTCTCATGTTCCACAGGTATTTCTTGTTTCAACATCAAATTGCTACACATTCTGCAGATGTTTGCCATACTCAACATTAATTTCATTCTTTCAGTGTGCACAAAAAATGATCACTCAAAGAAAAAATTAATTTAAAAAAGCCTGCTTCTTCCAGTTTTTGAAAAAGCTGAGCCACTCCTAAATACCACTAGAGGGTGATGTTTAAAAGTTTTCTTACCTGCACTGTTCACCTCAGAAAACTGATATGGAGACACTATGTTCTTTTTAAGCTTGTGGGTAGCTGCGGTGTATAGATTTAGCCTCAGGCACCATATATGCATTTTTTAGCCTGCAAAACCTAGCTTTTTAACCTTTATACAACATTTTACAACATGTATGTTTTTTGTCTGTGTCCCAACACTGTCAATGACTCAATCATTCTGGCCTCCACCTTGTTTGGGATTAACAAGTTTTGCAAAAAATAATAAAAGGTAACTGGCTGATCCTCGATGGAGTTTATACGTAAAGTGATTTAGTCCTTCTGGCATGCACTGTATAAAAAGGAACCGACATTAAAAACAACTGCAAAACAGGTGGGAATTCGCTTTTTCACCTCAGAAGGCTGACACAGTTTGACAGCTGAGGTAAAACCCTTTCTGAATTTTCCCTTTCCTAAAGTTTCGCACATTCAGGAATGTGCACATGTACACAGTGTACAGGGGAATGATTCATGAGTCAAATCTAATAGAGCCGGTATTTATGGTGCAAAAGTCTAGGGCTGCGTCTCCTATAGATCAGGCACACAAAGAGCTAAGGATTCCCTCCTCTCTCCTGATTCATCTGCAGTCATCCCCAATGATGAGTGTGCCTTGCTCTGTCAGTGCTCGAGTGTATTTGAAGTGGAAAAGCCACAAAAGTGAGTGCTTTATTTGTGTATGCGGCATTATAACTCAGAGATCTCAATTGTGTTGCAATATTTTAATAGCGCAGGTAATATACACGTCTGTGTCTGTGTCTTTGTGTGAACATCTGTGGAAGTGCAGTGAGCATGTAAATGTACATGAATGTGTGCTGCACAGCCCTACAGTACAGTTGTTTAGAATATTAAATACAGTGCCGTGCTGGCGGCTGCTATAAAATCAAGAGGCAGCATAGCCGGAGTGTGACTCACACACTGACTCACTGACAGCGCTGCCATGGCGTGTGTATGTCTCGGTGCATGTGTGTATGTGTGAGAAAGAGTGTGTCTCACACTATGTGGTTTCTCTGGCAGACCTGCTGTGTGTTGCTGGTGTTTGAAGAAGTCTAAATCTTGCCACATTCACTGGATCTCACACCAGCATGCAATACTGTATGTCTATATTTGTTTTTGTTTTTCTATAAGAGAATATATGTTACATGTAGAAAAGTCAGAGCATCCACAAACTATACTGAGAGCCAGTAATTTCAGTCTTCAGACAGGCATTGTGAATTAATTCACTGAAAACAGCCATGCAGAGAGAGGTAAACTCGCTCAGGTGTTTATGAACAACATTTATGATTAGTTTATTCTCTTTTAGGCCCAATCAGAGCAGAGTTGGATAACCCAATGTAATACACCCAGGTACACACCTGGGGACTAAGGGAACAAAATGGGCCCTTATTGAAGAACTAAAAAAGTGCATAAATGCCAAAAGATGAATAATTTATCTATATTAATACAGGAGAAAGCTCACATTTGTGAAAAGGCTGACATGATAGGTTGTAAGACTTTTTTGCAGAGAAAAATTGCACAAGCTGCAATGATTGTTATTCTCAGTTGTGTTAATTAGGGTTCCACTGACTCAAACATGACAGGCGTTTTTGTTTATCATATATAAAAAACCAAAGCACACGTATTTCTCTTAAATAAGGAAATAGGCTCGTTGCTGTTATTGTACACTGACTGAATATGCTTACAAGTGTAGTCGACTCCCCTAAAAAGGCTCCCGCTGAGACCAGAAAAACCTTAAAAAGTCCTTCCAGTTCATTTTCAAATGTTATGCACCACTTATTAAATGTTTGAATCCTGTTGGAAAACTTTTTAAAAATGTAATTTAAGGGAACTTTTTGTGCTTGTTGAATCCCCCCCAGCTCTATACATGTGTTGGGCCTTTTTATATATCTAAGCAAGTTTTCATGGGAAACGGAAGCACTGTATGCGTGCTTTCAGTCATGTCATGTTTCCACTGTGAGACCAGACTTCAAGGTGCTCCCAAATGTCTTGTTTACATGTATACAGAAGGAGCTCATCCTCCTATTTCCCTGATTTATGCACCGACATGAAAGGCAGTGAACTTGTTGTCAAGGGCAGTAAGTCATAACAGTTATTGTACAGTATCTGCCGCGCATTCCAGGATTTCAGGTAAAACTCTAAATCACTCTGCGCTACACAAGGGGTATAGTAATGTAAGCTTCTATTGGTATGTGTTAACTCTGGAACTCTGGAACAGGATATTATTTGATGGCAATAAAGTCAGTGTGACTTCTCGTTTGCTTTCAGATGCCTGATAGCAGCGTCATTTGGTTATTCCCGCTATGCATTGTTTGCAAAAGCATAAGGGGGAAGTGGGAAACCTTGTGTATATATCCATGTGGGTGTGCTTTTTCCACAGACCGAACAAAAAGTAAAATGTATGAAAAAGGCCAGCCATGCTTGCGGAAAGGATTACTTGTCCTATTAAGAGTTTGCATTAAGCTGAGATTAGAACATTAGACATGGAATTATTTAGGTCTAATAATGATTGTTCTTTGATATACAGTGCAACAATAAAAAGATGTGGTGAAATGAAGTGCCTTAGATACGAGTGCATAACACAGTTGTTAAGTCATGTTTGCTAAATGGATTGAGATACTCGCGTGTATCTGCTGGACCTGATATCCAGGTTTGGCTTCTTACTCTACCTACTAATCTACTCCTTTAAAAGAAGAGAAAAGAGGGAAATTAATAAGCACACTGTACACAATGTAGAAAAACTGCATTCTATGCTGGTGTGTTATTGGGACTCCAGCTCAGGAACTGCTGCTAACATCTTGGTGCCAAATACCACATGGCACTTCAAGGGGTCTTTAAGAGGTCACACTTTTTAGGGTCAGGGCTGATTTGTAGCCATGATATGCAATGGTCTTTGTTTATGGTCATTATTGTTATTTGTTTCTCATTTTGTTCCAAGGTTTAAAATTCCCCAGAATAATGAAGAATTTTGTCTACAATCAAAATTTGAAAGATACAAACCATGATGACACTTCCTGCACCCTCCTTATTTAAGGCATGGGATTCACATGGGTCATAAATATGAACAAAGTTATCAGGCTTATTTTGCCTAGTAGCAAAAACTGTCACCTATGGATAAAATTTGTCACATTAAATAAAAAATGTGGATTATTGGTATATATTTTGTAAGACAAATAAGAAATTTAGTAAAGAGTAAACCATCAGAAGTAATGAATGTTACTTTGAGTCACAATAGTGAGCAACTTTTTTTTCTACAGTTTATGCATTGCACAAGGTGCTTTTCCGGGCACAGCAGCGAGGCAGACCTTGACATGGGTCTGCACAAGAGCTTTAGCCTCGGCGTGTAGCGCTGTGTGTAGGTCTGTGTGTGTATTCAAAATTCTCTGTGTCTGCCTTATTGTTCTGTCCCGTGCCTATCATCAGCGAGCAGCCTCATATCTGTGGATCATTGTAAGCCGTTTTGGGTGGTGACCAATCTCAGCCTCATGCCAGGTGAGCAGTGAATGTCTCTATAGTCAACCAACCACTTCCTGTTACAGTGCTACATCTAACCTGCAGCTAGCTGTATAGCTAACTACATTGACTGCTTACAGCTTTGAAAGCTAGTTATCCATCTTTCATGCTTATTTTGTGTGCTATGGTTCACTGGTTACATGAAATTAGCCCATGGTAGATGGTGATAGATGGTTTATTCAAAAAAAAAACTATATTTTTTTGAAAGCCCATACCCAAACAGTTTACAAGGCTGACTTGCCAAAATGTTTCTGTCAAACAATTTTTAAGTCAGACAATTCCCTTAAAGCTTCCACTTTGATTTCGGTCACACCTGGATAAAGTCCCAAATGATTATTTTAGCTTTAGTTCAAAATTGTACCTAGTTACATGTATGGCAATGGCTTAGCCCAATTCTTTTTCCATATAGTATAATCAATACTATATTTGCACAACTAAAATAAAATGTTGCTATTTGTGTCTAGAAGCAGGTGGAACTATCTTGCAAGCTTCCTGTAGGTGAATTCTAATTGACCAGTTGCAATTTTGGTATAGTGGGATTAATAGAGGTGAACAGACTCTCTGTAGATGGCTGGGTTCTGTGTACCAGACCACCTTCTGAAAGAAAAACAAAGAATACAAAGCGCTACAGAAACTCCAAATTACGTATATAACATCAGTGTTGTTGTATTTTTACCTCTTTTCAAACAAAGCTTGAAGCTGGCACACTTTTCAAGTCTCAGGTATGGTATAATTCACAAGAATGTGTGAAGTGGCTAAACGTGCACAGAGCGTCATAAGGAGCGGAAAAATATTAGTCTGCATTCTTGCACAACAAAGACAGCTTTCTCCTTCCACATTTTGAAAAATCTGAACACAGCGTTTCCCCTTAATGCTTGTGCTGCCCACACCCCCGCCCTCTCACTCTCCCTAAGCAGAAAAATAAAGTGAAACTAAAGACAGAATGTGACATGAGAAGCTGTCAGGCCTAGCTCGGGTCAACAGCAGGGAGTCAAAGCTACAGAGTCATTGAGAGACATGTTAAACATCTCTCAGGGACACTTTCTTACATGACATCATGGTGAAAGGAGAGGATGAGCTGTTTGCATGTTTGCGCATACATTTACATTTAATTTTTACAAGGGTGAGAAGAGTCCATCAGGCAAGCTAGTCCGTCCTCGTGTAGACTTTACCAACCTCCTCACGATCCCTCACTGATTATTACACAACATGTCAAAACACAGACAGGAAGCCAGCTACAGCAGTGCAACCTGTCTTTTGAAAGTACACTCAAATAGAAAATGCAGGAGCATCACACAATAAGAAAGACAGGAGAAGTCACGCACGGACTCTCAGCCCCAAGAGGACATTTAAAGCAGAAAAAAATGTGTGAACATATAAACAAATGCTTTCACCTACACACACACACACACACACACATAAACAGACACACAAAAGTGGCTATGAAACAGCCTGGGAACAGCTAGTCCACTAATGAGGTCTATCCCATGAGGATTTAGTACTGCACAGAGGAATGCAGGCTCTTTGCTCTCATGAGTGACCTGCCCTATCACACACACACACACACACACACACACACACACAGATGGAGGAACTTTACTGTCCGAGAGCTACCCTCTTACACATGAATGAGAAGTGGTAGAAGGCATCCAAGACTAGGGTACTTATAATTTGGTTGGTAGTGCACTGGAAACAAACATAACAAGCACACTGGGGAATTTGACACTAATTTGAGACGAGAGCAGCACGGGCAGGGAAAAAAAGGGGGGTGAACGGGCTAAGAAAACAGAATTTGAAGAGAGAATAAATAAACAAGGGCACAGACGGGTCAGAGAGACACACAGAGAGGGACACTGAGTGATGAGGATATGAATCTCAGAGTTTTATTTGCACTTAACATTTGTTCTCAGGACTGGCTCGTGATGTGGATGTGAGAGCCAAAATGAGTGAGTTTACTTGAACAGATCTGGTGGCCCGCTGACAATGCCTGCTGCTAGTTGAGAGACAGACAGCATGGGTGTCCATCTCTGTCAGAACTCTCTCACATAACAAACCAATGTGTTCTCCACTAGTGAAAGTACAACTTTGAGATAAATAACTTTATAAACTAAGTTTGTTTTGAACGACCATAACAGTATATGAACTGTGTGGCATAAAAGCACACAATCTCTATAGTGTTCAAATTATGCTAAACAAACTCTGGTGCTCTAATTACAAAAAAAAAAACATTCATCTGAAAAGCCAAGATCGACTTTAATGGATTTACAATTTAAGATGTTTGCACCACACTACAAAAAAATTGTGCCCTCTCTTACAATAAACAATGAGCTACTCCCCATAATTTATGATAATTTGAGCATTTAATGATAAGTCGTAGTGATAATCAGCACAGGCATTATTTTTAGGTTTAAATATGTAGCCTGTGCCTCTGTTTATGCAAATTCTCACATAATAAGATACATCTTTTCACGCCTTTCCAGCCCATGTTTGTTGCGATGATGATGAATGGGATGAGAAAGTTTTGTTCTCCCAACACTTGTCGCTCATTTGTTCATTGTTTAAACGCCAACCATTGAGCAGATTTTTAAGAGTTTGTCAGACAGTAGTAAAACATCTTAAGAATGCATTTCAACTTGTATTTCTTTTTTGCACTCCACACGGGCTGTTTATGTGCACCTAGCAAAAGCCCACTCAAACGCAATGGGTCAATGCTGCTCAGACTACCAGTATCAAAAATGATATCCTTTGCTTCTGAATTTCAAATTAATATAGTTACAGTAATGTGTTACTGTAATCAGATCACATTTTTCAGTAATGGAGCAATGTAATGCATTACTGTGCTAAATTCAATAATCACATTAGAGTTACAATTATGTCCTTGCTTGCATTACGAAAATTCTTAGATTATGTGCTGGGTGGGTGGATAGAAAGGAAAGAAAAAACATACCTTTGTCTTCCTGCGCACTTGTGCTACAATAGGCTGATTTCAGTTCTTGAGCAGGGAGGAGAAAAATGCTGGAGCGGTCAACATTTGAGTAGTGGAATGGACATTGGTTGGTTATCAGTTAACTATGATCTGAAGTTAACTAGTTAACTTCAGCTCATTTGTATCACATGAAATTAAATTATTAAAAAAGAAGAAATCAAATGACAAATCAAAATGTTGTAGGTTGGAGCTACAGCTTATGTAACACCTCCCCCGATACATAAAAAAACACTTAAGTATAATTAAATAAACTACATCTTTAACATCTGGTTTAAATACAAAATCATGACTAAAGAAGAAACAAAAGATAGATATGAAAGCTGTGTCCAGGACAGAAACAACTGCATTTTACTGCTAACACAACATTATCTTTGCAAGCATCTGCACAGAAAGCAGGTTAACGCAAAGTTAGCCAAGAACCCAGAGGGATGTTAAAGCTGAGGGTAAGCAGAACCCAGTCCAGCAGCCAGAGTTGGATCTTCAAGAGGTAACAAAGGCAGTGATAATCAGTCATGTGTGTCCTCATTAAGATTTCTGTTAGTGTGTAAATTTAAGCTGTTAACTGGTAATTATGTAACAATGCATTTCAGGCCACATTACAGAGTAATGCAAAAGTAATGTAATGACTAGGGTAACAAATTACTTTCTCCGGGGAATAATTAAGTAATGTAATGCGGTTTACAGGAATTTACAATTTAAAGAATCACCCAATTTCAAAGTGCTTTTATTCCTCAGCCGTTCACAGGTAATGGTCAAAGCACAAACTGTTAGAAAGAGGGGATTTGTGAGTTTCCCAAGGTTGCTGGTAGTTAGCATAACTACACTAGTGGCTGTAGTGACTCCGAACATGCTCGCAAAGTATGGGATATGTGTTGTGCATCCAGAGGGGCAAACATATATTCAGCCACATGTTTTAAAATTTACCTCAAGTTTGTATGTCTGTTACTTTAAAAAAAATATAGCTTTTTGAAAGTGGATGATTCTTTTTGATACACCCTTTGTAATACATTGTGTGATACATTACTTTTATTGAGTAATGACCCAAACACTGATGATAAAATATTAAATAGCAATAGCAATATGCAGAAAACATAGTTTCCATAGTTTTGCTTTGGGCATCTTCTTAGTTCCACATGTTGTGACAGACAACATTTTCTATTTAATCCTAAAGTTAAAGCACCTGCTGCATAGCAGTGACCTGAATTTTGTGGGTATTTTGCCAGATTTTGACCCGATAACAGTGTTTAGGGATCGTAGAGTTTATAATCACCATGAAAGAAACTTGACTATGTTTAATGTCATGAAAATCCTTTTAATACTTAACAAATTTCACTTACAACCACAAATGTTAATCTTGCAGTGCCTCTAGGGGATATTTCAAAGGAATGACCAAAGTCATTATGATTCATCATAGGCTCATGAGCTGTCTCCACAGTATTCATGGCAATACATCCAGCAGATATGTTTTACTGTGGAAGTTATATTTCTTGAAAGAAGCCTCTCTGATAACTGTTCAAATATTTTTTCAAAAGCAAATGTTCACTACACCAAAAGGATCTCAACTAAGTCACTAATGGATTTATTCTGTAGTCACCATGATTTCCTGTTTTAAATGTAATTAAAATGCAACAGCTATTGAGAAATGTCAGTGTAAACCCAAGCAGTGGCCCATGAGACCAACTCCATAACTGAGCTCTAGAGTCACATTACGAGTGTGTGTCTGTTCAGTGCAATGGTCTGGTTATTGTTAATTATTACAGGTTTCATTAATACTATATAGCATGGTCTGTGTGCTGACACTACCCTAAAAATGACAGCATTTTACTAATGTGTACACATCCCCTGAAATAAACACTGGGCCACTGCTAATCGTCCATGTGTCAGCCATGCGTAATACCATGTCACAGCCCCCATGCATTCTGAATGCCTTCCAGGTCTTTGTTTTGGAAAATGTGGCAGAGGTTGCCATGGAGCCTGTGTTTGATCTTTTGTAATTAACCGAGCCCATTGATTGCACAACGCTTCGCCCTGGCTCATCTCCGTCAGCGGGCAGCCCCGGACATCTTGTTGAACACCACAATAACCACCGTTTATGCAGTCACCTACCCGCAGTGATTTGCCCTTACATGGCCTAACAGGGATGAAAGGAGCACAGGAAGTGGAGGGGGGTAGGGCAATAAGGATAATTTGAGTATTTAACAAAACTGAGGTTTACTGTTTAAGACATATTTTGATTCTGAGCTGTGTTAAGTGATTACTGTTGATTACTCTGGTGATTACTTTGTTTGTGAAGGTGCAAGTGGTTAAGAACCACATATTGACTCAGAGTCAAGCATTCAATTTTAATCTGATTTTGCAGATAAAAATTAATTCTTTTATTTAAAAAAAACTTGTTTGGTTTTTTTTGTTTGTTTGTTTGTTTGGGGGGAGGGTGACTGGCTTGCTGCTAATTTGACCTACTTTTCATCAACCAAACTATAGACCTGCTATAGACTTGCTGTGTTAGTCTTTGCATGTGCATTCAAAATTAAAATCTGACACTAAATTGCACATACAGGTGTTGAATTACTGATGATTTGTTGTTATAGTTTTGTCCCCTTGTAGCTATGACTCTAATTCCTCTGTAAGGCAGTCACTATATCCACAGTTTCATGCTGAGGAAGCTCTAAAAGGTGACCACATCCCTCTGTTTGGTTATTGTACCTCAGTGGTTCAGTCACTGTGTCATGATGAATGTCTGTCACACAGGCTGGTTTCAGACAATTAGCCCAGCCTCACAACCCCAGAGGTGGCAATCTTGTGCTCACATGGCCCAACAGGGCCGACCTTCACATGAGGGACTGAGCACTATGGCCAAGCCCTGGGGTGGGAAACTGCCTACTCTGGCCAAGGACAGGACTGTGTGAGAGGTGAAAGGATGGGTATGAGGATGAGCTTGTAATTACTAGAGAAAGCACTGATTTCTTTTTTGTTTTTTAGACCATAAAAATGTGTGAAATTAAAGGCAGTAGCTAAATTAAATTCTTTACCTGTTTTAGTACTACACATTATGCTGTTTTTTTATGTTTGTTTGCTTGTTTGTTTGGTTTTTTTGCTTATTTTTTTCTGACTGAAGTGAAAAGAGTCTTTTTTTTTTTTCCTGAACATAATACACTATGATCTTAATCGGATAATTGTCTCCAGGGGATTTCCAGTGAAATGAATTTCTCCTTTTCCTGGGCTTGGTCTTTGAAAGTGTTTGCAGAATGGCGCAATATCCCCACAGCCGAGTTTATATCATAACCACAATTAATGCCATTACATAGAACCTAGATGATGCAGACACGCTAGACTCCATGATTTGTGTCTGGACTTTCCCAAAGCTGTGGTGAAAATAAACTTTTTATTTCTTGCTTAGTAATCCTAGGTCACCAAGGGTATATCCCTTGAAGCAAAAAGTAGGAGTGGCTCAGTGAATCTGAAGGCTGGAAATAAAATATGTAACAGCAGACCACCCATCATAAAGCCACGGTACTAAAACGAAAAAAAGGCACCAGATTTTTTACAAATGCACATTTCAGGATGAACTGCGGTTTATATGCTGGAGGAGATTGTTGTGATCCAAAAGCCAAATAAAGTTAAGCTCATGCAGTGTTATACAATTTAACAAGCTTTGATGATTATTAAGCAGGGGCGTCTTATGAAACTAAGGTCTGCTTGTGTTAGAGTCTGCTAAAAGCATTGGAATATGTGTGAGCAGCCTCGCTGCAGTAAAATGAGGTGTTTCTAATTTGAAAGCTGTTTAATTGAACTAAATGGAAAAGCAATTCTGAAATGCAGTGAATTGCCCTGCATGGATTTCCAAAAAGTGTTTACTGCATTTTTCTCTGTATGAGAGTGTGTGTGAAGTTTTAAAGCGCTGGTTGCTGCACAGTTGTGCAACTGCGGCCCATTTGCCCAAAGCAAATAGCAACATTCTAAGAAAGAGGAAAGGGGGGTTGTGCATTGCAAAGTTTTTTGGGTTTTTTTTGCATGTTTTTCCTTTCCATTTTCCACCAGTGTCATTTTGCGTTTAATCTGCAGGGTTTGCACAATTTTCTGTTTCACTTGACGTTGAGCAACACATTGATAAAGATCACAAACAGTTGTGGTATTCCTTTCAAAAACACCTCCCTGAAATGTGCAAGGGCCTGGATATGAATCATGTGCAGTACCTTTTTAATAGTGTTTTAATCATAGTGTACAGTGACAGTCTACCGGCGATTCTCAAGATTTTTGAAGAGGTCATCTGGTTTGCACAAATGCATTGCTAAATAGGTGTTGGCTCAACTTGTAAGAGCCTGTAAGTCTGCTTGCATTCCTGCATGACCACGGTTTGCTGGTGAAAGCTTAATGTGGTGTACTCACTGAATGGAAACTAAACCAAATGCCATTTGATAATATATTGTAAAAAATATTGACCTGTACACAGTTATAGGTAATGCACTAAAAATTAAATGGGCTGGACTAACATTGAATCTATAAAAAGGAATCTTAAAGCAATCCATCTAGATTTAGATACAAATTCAAATTAGATTCGCTTTATCTGTCAGTAAAAATGGACCTCAAAACAACAGGAAAGCAGAACACCTGTGTCGAAAGACAAATATGAAGGATGATGAAACAGATGTTTCAGCAACAAGGTAACCCTGTCAACACTGAACTAACTAATACCATTTGTGTATACATGTGTGTTTGTGTGCCCTTGTGGAGGGGTAATATCCGTTCTGCCTTCCTGGTAAACCTGTGTTTACTGACAGCAATTTTACCAGAAGTCTAAAGCCACAGGAGGAGGTGTACATGTGGGATCACCAGTAGGGGAACTTCTGAGGCTCTGATTTCAGATCACTTTTTCAATTTCCACTCCTGATGTAAAAAACATACTGTAGGCAAGTTTATTTAGTTCAAGAAGTGACCTTTTTGCCCTCTGCCACTGTAACTGAGTCGCTTCGCCAATGGGAATCCTGTGTTTACTGACCACACAAACAGCACTCACTGCCTGGTACCAAGATTGCTTACAGTCACTAAGCATACATATGTCAGCCTATTAGTCAGTGCACTTCCCCATGTGGTGGCATACGGATGTCTCCTCCTCCCAATATCAGGATGTTAAGTCAGTCATCTGTTCAGTGGTTCTCCTCTGCCCAGTCTAATGCTGGTGGAAAATCATCCTGTTTTACTGTCACATGTTCTTAATTGCTGTCCTGTGGCAACAAATATGGGCAGCTTCAAGAGGGAATGAGTGCAGAAATGAGAAATGGTGGTTTGGCAGTGTAATTATAGAATCTGACTGCTGTTTGTTCTGAGCGCTTTGCACAAGATAAGACTCGTGAACAGTATTTTATGAGGAAGTCCCTTTATGTTTCTTTTATCTACCCAGCTGCAGATATCACACACTGCTTGAGCCACCCCTTGGTTTTTTATATTTTGTTTTCAAGAGGTCAGACTTTCTTGTAGTTATTGAGTTAAGCAATAGTTCTCCAGGTATTCTGCAGGTCTTTCAGAGTTTATCTTTGGACGTTGGCTGCTTTTCAGCCCAGTCCTTATTCCTGAGCATTTTCAGAAGAATCTTATTTTTTGGTCACTTAACACTGACCTATGAATTGTTCATAACAAAAGAAAATGACACCAAACTCAAAGGGTTGAATGAGTGTTGTCTATATTCAGGCACTTTGCTACTAGATGCATGTTGCAAAAACTTTCCATTTCCATTTCTTTAATCTGTGAAAAATGTAAAAGATCATACAGTTTGACAGCCATTAGATTCTATTTTTGCACAGATAAGGGTATTCCCCAAGCGCTATTAGCTGAAAACCTGATGTGTAGTGAATTCTTTAAAAAAGGGAGGAAATTAGACAACTGGAGGGCAAAAGAAGAAGCAGTAAGCCTAAAAAACTATTTATAGCAGATGAACATTATCTGGAAGTCATGTCCTTAAGAAATAGAAAAAAAAATTCCGGCAAAGACCTGACACCACATTTGTGAGATGTATCTGGCTCTTCAGCTGATCCAACTGCTGTACACTGAAACCTCATTCGTCTCAGTGGGAGACTTACTGTCAAGAAGCCATTCTTATGGAAGGGAAACATGGAGAAAAGACTAAGGTATGCCAAATTACCTAAGAACTGGACTCAGTTGACAACATGTCTTTTGGGAGTGATGAATCCAAATTTCCATCCAGGGGGCTGGAGCCTATCCTAGCTGTCCTAGCTGTCCTAACTTTCATAGACCTGGACAAGTCACCAATCTCTAGCAATTTTAACACTGAAGAAGTGTGAGATCATGTTGACAGAGAACAGAACAAAAGACAGCCAACATCCAAAGAAGAGCTTTGGATGTCCTTCAGGAAGCCTGGAGAACTATTCCTAAATCCTGTGCTGAAGAAACTGCAAGAAAGCATGTCTAATAGAGTTCAGGCTGTGTTGCAAGAAAAGGGTGGACATTTCAACCTCATCAGGAGTGTACAAACTGTTTTTGCCTTCTCTGCTATATCTCACTGTGCGTCTTTCCCATTAGCAAAATATAAAATACAAAGAAATAAGGGGTGACTCAAAACTTTTGCCCAGCAATATTAAGACTAATCTAAAAGCATCTAAATCATTATTATGTTAAAAAAAAAAAAAAAAAATGTTGAGCCTGCTCAGCAGTGCCATTCATGTTTTGTAGCAACGCAGTGAAGAGGCAAGTGGTTGTGCATATTTGCACACGCATCTGTATGCCTCTAATTGTTTACAATTTGACCTTTTCTTGACTTTAATAAACTGCCTCCACTTTCATGCTATGCTAATTTCAAGTAGCTCATCTCAATTCCGGGTTGCCCACCACATTTTCAGTTTATCAACATATGATGCAACATGTTTCATATGTACCCCATTCCAACACCAAAACCCAAGGTCACATTTTAATTGGCTGTAGTGTAGCTCTGATACTCTCATATTCCCAGTAATGATGGGTTTCCGAGCTGAGCGAATTCCTAACCACCCGTTTGTCACTTGAGTCATCGCGCCCTGTGCAATCCTTTGTCTGCTAGCCTGTACAAGGCATAACCCACAGACAGTAGAGCTTTTGAAATGCAGCGAATTTGAAATGTAAAAATGTTCCTTTTTTGCGTTTGATTAATGCCGCAGACCACACACTGTGTGGGGGAGCTGTGGAATTTTTTTTTTCCTTAATAAGCACGTTTCAGGTCAAAACAGGCTGTTTTCCTTTCATACATATTCATGTTGCAGTGTCTGTGAAAACAGGCATGTCTGAATCATCATAGCACATCACAAGGCAAATGTGTGTGGATGGTTACTTCAAAGTGAATGTCATTTACTTCCCAACAGAAAATCACTGAAAATTATATTCATTATCTGAATCTAACAAGCTGTCGGTTTTCCAGTGCTTCATTACGCTGCTGTGTGAAATCATTCCTTTTGGGTTTTTATGCACAGTTCAAACAAATCTGTAGCTCGAAAGTTTTCGAAAGTTACATTATGAACAGACACTTCATTGTCCATGTAGCTGAATTAAAACTTCCCCATGAATAAAACAAGGTTTAGTCATAAATTCATGCATTTCAACAATAAAAGCGTCTGCTGTGCGCAGAGATTGAGACACGCTATAGAGAGAATGTTTTTTTATCTTTCTCCAGCTATGCTTCTGCCGTGGCTCTTGAACAATAAAGGAAGCACTGGAAAGTATGTTCCTGCTCCGGATTACACATTCCACTTCCACTTTGAGATATCTTATCTTGACAAATGTCTTTACAAACATGTTTCTGACTGCTCAAGCCTATATTAGGCATTGAATGCTGTCCTGTATACAGCAGATGAGACAAAGACACCAATCTTAAATACCTGGTATGCCACATTAAACAACAGATTGTCACAGATATCTTATATATATTGTATATTATGTAGATATATTATCACAGAACTGCTGAGTTACCACTGCAGGAGCTTCAGGACTTGTCCACACGTTAAAGCTTTCCTGACAGTAATATTTGTCTTATCCTCACTGCAATACCTGCTGTTTTTCTATAAACTGTATTTTTCACTTTTTAAGTAGCAGTATAGCCCTTGTCAAAATGTTTCTCTTGGTTAATTGTAGAGTGCTGTGTTGATGTTACATTAGATAACACCAGTCAGGACAATCACGTGTAAAAAAACAGACAAAATATATATCCGGTCTTTAAGCGATGACGTATGAACCCTGCTTCCGGGTCCAAACTACTCTGCGATTATTAAGGCTGTTGTGTTTTTAACATGTTTTAATGTTTTGTATCTTGTTCTATTTAACCTGAACAAGCCCCTAAAAACAGTCAGTGATCACTGTCGGCCTCTCTCGGTTTTTATTACCACTGTTCATTTTAAAGCTCAGTTTTTAAAACCTTACGATGTAACTACAGCCCAGCCCATGCAGCAGTATATTAATGACTAACCTTGTATTGTGGATGGATTATCTCAGTTGTTCTCCTGACTGAAGTTTGGTCCGTTTACAGCATCCTGCCATGGAATTGCATTTGTCCCTAACCATCAGGAACCCTCACGATAACTTCTATTGATTGGAAAAAGGTTAGTGTTCGTCCTCCAGCTTCGGTGTGTTTATATTATGCTAACATAGCTGTGTCGCTAGCAATCACATAGCACATCATTATATACCAGCTAGCCAAACTTCAGTAACCCTACAAAATGTCACTGCTGTTTAGTTTTCTGTCTTCATTTATGT
>VVHJ01032352.1:6549-16674 GCA_015107715.1 Tylochromis polylepis
AAGCAGACACGATTTTCTCCACATGCAAATGGGTGAATTTGTGCAGATCGAGTGGTGAGAACAAACAACAAAGGCTTGAGTCATCATCACACAATACTAAGGTTTTTTTTCCTTTTTTCTTTTAAAGAACAAATGGTTAAATAGGATCCTTTTGTTGCCCGGTATGAATCATGGATAATGTGCAAAGGACAGAAATTGCACCCTGAATTTTGTTCAAATGTTTAAGATCTGTCATTTTGGCTTCGTTTACTGTTAATATTTATTGATATAAATATCTAATAATAATTTTGAAAATTATGTCGTCATCACTTGATTTGTGGAACAAATACATGCCCTGTCCTAAAGTTTACCTATAACACATGAATAAATCTGATAATTGATGAATAAATGGTTACTTCTTCCCTAAAAAGTGGTTTTTCTTCAGGATCCTCCGAAGCCCGTTTCCAGATTCTAACAACATAAAATTTTCCAAAACACAAAACAACTTTTTACAATTTACAGATGACATTTCATTTAAAAAGTTTTAGTTAATCTTTCTGTAAACAGGATTAAATTCATGAGTGACCACTTACACCCACTGGCCAGTTTATTAGGTATAATGTTCAACTGCTCATAAATGCAAATGTCTCGTCAGCCAATCACACGGCAGCAGCTCAGTACATTTAGGCATGTAGACATGGCCAAGACGAATTGCTGAAGTTCAAACTGAGCATCAGAATGAGGAAGAAAGACGATTTAAGATACTTTAACATGGCATGGCTGTTGTAGCTGAAGCTACACTTCACACAAGCTCACTAAAACTGGACAATAAAATATTAGAAAAACGTCTGCTCTGATGAGTCTTGAATCCAGAATGTGGTGTAAACAACATGAAAGCACGGATCCATCCTGTCTTGTGTCAACAGTTCAGGCTGCTGGTGGTGTAGTGGCGTGGAGGATATGTTCTTGGCACACTTTGAGCCCCTTAGTACAAACTGAACATTATCTAAACACCACACCCTACCTGACCGTTGTTGCTGACCATGTCCATCCCTTTATGACCACAGTGTACCCGTCTTCTGATGGGAGGATAACACTTCATGTCCCAAAGCTCAAATCATCTCAAACATTCTTGAACATGATAATGAGTTCATTGTACTCAAATGACCTCCACAGTCACCAGATCTTAATCCAATAGAGCACTTTCAGGATGTGGAGGAACAGGAGTTTCACATCATGGATATGCAGCCAACAAATCTGCAGGTGTACCTAATAAAGTGCCGGTGAGTCTATAAACCCTCTATAAGTTGTGCCTTTCTTATTATACTTCTATGAGACTATGCAGTGCACTATAAATACCTGGGCAGTGTACTCATAATGGTCAAAGTGTTCAGTGTTGGTTTTTGTGCACTTCTCAACCTTTGCATTCTTGGCTACAAAGAGGAAGGGAAGCAACCACCACGAGAAGAGGATGCATTAGTAATGCTAAAGCTCAAATTATGGAAGTTGTTGACAGCAATAGTTGCTATCCAACAGTAGCATTGCTCATAAGGCTTTTGTGGCTTTGTTCAGTGTTGTATGTAAAAAAATCTTCAATGCAAAAGTACCACAACCACAGTTAACTACTGCAAACCTCCAAGGAGGACACAATCTGCTGTCTTTGATTTGAGACATTACTCTCACTGAAATTTTGGCACTGCTCTAGCATGTAAATGACTGACTGTAAATGACTGAGTACACAGTGACAGTCTTCAGGATAAACTATCATTCCTGATTTTGCAACTTTGCAGCAGCGCGCCTCAAAGCAAACAAAACAAAGCAACACAATTGACTGATTAGAGAAAATAAGCCAGGAGGAAAGAGTGGTTTCACTGAGAGAAACACAAGGAACGGGACAGAAAAAGAAAAAGATCTCAAAAGGAACAGAAGGGTGGAGGGGAGGAAGCCAGCCAAGGACTTGGAGTTTGCGATCAGTTGAAGAGGAAATTGTCGAAGGTGGCCTCTTACCTTCACTGGTCACTGTCGCTCCATTTATCTCTTCATACCGACACTGCCCATCCACTCTCTGCGATGAATTATTTAGGGCTTGGTACAGTAACTCCACATTAGCAGGACGTTCTTGGCTTTTCTTCAGGTGCAGCCAAGTCGGGAAGCTTTTTAAAGTGGAAACGTCCCTGTTGTGGCACTTTTGAGCGGGCACAGCCCGTGGTGGAGGCTGGCAGTGCTCTCCTTGACACTTCAAACAGTTTTCATAAATGACAGCTCTTTTGTCTTGCTGTGAGTCTTGTAATGGTACTGCTGGTGCCAAATTGAGCTCATTACCAAAAGCAGGGCTCATTGACTCATACAGGTTCAATCTGTGTGTCTTTGCCTCTGGCTGGCTATCTGTGCCTGGAAAGGCGAGCAGATCAGCTAAAAGACAGGCTAATTTCTCTCTTCCTTTTTTTGGCAACCGTGATTCCTCGCTCATCTTCACAGTTGGCATCCCCGCACTGTGGACGATTTCAGAGCCAGGAGAGGTCTCCTGAATTTTCATCTTTGCAGCAACAGTGCATTCACTGGTACTGGGTGTGCATGGTGATTTGTCACCACTTTGATCTGCTGGATTGAAAATATGATGTTCTGGAGGCAAAAAACAAACAAACAAAAAAAAAAAACCCTACAACAACTTTGATTTCTGTCCCAAATCAAAACAGCAAACTGTGGCTGCTACATCAATGTTTTTTGCCCAGCGTGCTTTAAATCTGTTTATGCATGCAAGAGAAACCACATCCAGCGTGCACGAAAGACTTCAGAGGAGTATCCTTACCTGGTATGGCAGGTATTGCTGAAGAACTACAAGGGCTGTATGGAGTCCCCTGTGAAATAGTGATGAAAAAAAAAGACTTTTATTTTAACAGCCCACCATAGAATTGAAATATGAGGGAAAGGCTCGCAATGACCTACATTTTATTTTATTTTTTGTCAACAAAGCTGATGAAAAGAACAAAACTGACTCAGGGATTTCACGCTTCAACAGCCTGGCTATGGCCCAAAGGCCACTGCTTCCTCTGAGAACAAAAATCTTTAAAATGACTCAAAATTATACATTTTTATTTATGCATTTAATTTAAAAAGGCCCAGTCATTTCAGTAAACATCTGCACTGTATGCTTTGAGCAAATGTGGTAAAATGATGTTGATTTGACTGATTATGAATTCCAAATTATTACGATTCGCCTGATTTTGAGTGTAAATCAGGCGTCACGGCTGTGAATTCTCTGAGTGTTATATCAGGAGCTGTCTGACTTCGGCATCACATGATCACAGGCCAGTGCTGCTTTGTTTTTTCTTATAAAATGATTACACACACTCCCCCAGTGAGAAACCAACCAGGTTCCTTAAATCTTATTACATCCATGTGATTGTAATTATATTAGTCACGGTTTGATGTCTCCTGTGAACGAGCCCTTTTCCACTGAGCCGGTGAACCCTACAGGGGTAGATTGTGTTGTTCGGGCTGAAGGGGTTGGATCCCGTCCCGTGGCATTCATGTCTGATCCATCTGGCCAATAACTTGTATTCATCTACTTCACCATGGAATGACGGAAAATACAGAGAGCTGACTAGCCACTCAAACAAATGCACTACTCTTAAATAAATGCACTGCCAGCAGGTGGAGCTCTCTGTATTGAGTAAAAGTGACCAATAAGGGACAGCAAAAAGCTTCAGTTACTTTTATACCTGAAAGCAGCAATCCATCAGATAATGCATTGTATATGTGTATATTTATAACTCCGAGTTACTCCAAAACGCAATAAATGATTGATCCTCAAGCCATCGCTGGCCAATCAGAAGAAGCATCATATATCATGCAATTCTGAAAAAGCAAAAAAGGCCAAATTGTCTCTGATTCTAGCTCTGAATGAATTGTAATAAGCATTTTACCCACGTAATATAGACCAAATTACTGAGAAAATAGTTCCCAGATTCATTAATACGATAAATAATTATCAGCTGTATCCCTCACAAAGACTACATTCTGAAAAAGAAAAATTCACACCAACTCTGACACCACAGAAGAAGTCAGCTAAAGCCATAGCTCAAACAAAGAATACCACTAAAGTGCATTCTGCACTTGAGTATTTAAGAAAAAATAGTTTGGTGCTCACAGGCGAGTGAAGCACACGGAGTTAAACAGCTTGAAGTGAGCCTAAAGGGCGTTAAAGGCATCAAATAAAGATTGTGTGTTTTGACCTATATGCATATACAGATATACAGAGGTAGAGGTGTAATAAGGACAGAAAATTGCAAGTCACTCACAACTTACAAGGTGTGATTCTGCCATATTCAGTGACGGTGTAAAACTGAACTGGGTGCTGAAACACTAACGTGTTGGACAGATGGGCCGTGGGACTGTTAGTTGTTCTGACACCAAACACAGCGCGCCATCACAGTCAGCCCGCACGATACCGCAAAGGTCACACTGACAAGCGGGCTACAGAACAGATGATACACTGATGATAAAGCCTGTGCACACAAGCTGCTACTGCGTGACGGCGGGTTATACAATGGAGCGTGCTCACGAGACCATTTGAACGGGACTGATGACTTTTTTTTCTTCTTTTTTTGAAGTTTGATGGAAAAACAGATGGCTCACGAGAACGCAGCTACGCTTGTTTAACCCAGATCTGATCAACATTCCCTTTTGCCAGAAAACAAACAGAATACTTGTGTTTCCACTTACCTTAACTCCACCACATACAGAGCAGATGGTCACGATGGTTTTGGAGACAGAAGTGAGGGAGGTGCAGATATTACAAGAGTCACTAGAGGGTGCCATCTTGGTTTTCTTATTCACCACTGAAAGGCCCTGCAAGAGTTCACTGACTGACTGACTTTCAGTAGCTTCTGAGCGAGCCTCAGGGGTTGTGGCACTGCTCTTGTCCTGTTTTGCTGCCTCTGCTGTGAACCCTAAAAGGGTTGGAGGGTCTTTAGTGGAGGCGGAGGCTTCATTGTCTTTGGCACCTCCACCTGCTTCCTGTAAGACACTCCTGGGAGAGTCATAGACATACCTAAGTGAAGTTGGCACCTGGTAGTCATGTCCAGGAACAGCAGGGCAAGTGCAAGGGCTCAGATCTTGAGCCAAATGTGGAGGCAAGCTTAAAAAAGAACCAAAGTCCTCTCCGGGGGTCATATCCAGACTGCCTGTGTAGGAGGAGAAACTACCAGTGCACGAGGAATGGCTGCCAATGGCGATGCCACTGTCTGATGAGCTTTGACGACCGATTTCCTGAAGTTGCCGGGGCGGCTTGGCCGCAGGCCGGTGTCCGCCTCCCTGGTTGACGGAAAGCTTCTCACTGACCTGCAGTAGCACCTTAGCACCCATGTGGCTGACGTTTTCAGGTGGGTTGGAAGCCGGTTCAGTCCAAATTCCCAGCCGGCTGCCAATGCTGCAGTCTGAGTGGCTGGTGTCTGAAGTGTCAGAAGAACCGGAAATGCTGCGGTCATCGCCCCCAGCAGACGGGCAGTAAGTGGAAGAGACTGCCAAGATGAGCAGAACATAATTAAACCTTTAATTAATTTAATCAACAAAAACACTGCTTTCATCAACAAAGCACATTAAGGAAGCATGACATGCTCGTTTTGCCTCAGTCTGTTTTCTTCCACTTAATGGAACAATAAATCAAAGCACCAGCGCACCCAAAAACTTCGTGTCGTGTTTTCTACCTGTGCCACTCCCATGAGAGAGCATGCTCAGTCGTTTCTCTAGCTCCTGGGCCTCGAGGTTCAGCTTTTCCTCTGAAGTGGTCTGGCTGGCACTGGGATCTGTAAAAAACAAAGGGCTATATTGTAAATAGCAGCCAACATGATCTCAATTATGGAAAGTCGGGCAGAGAAAAATGAAGTGTAAGTGCTAAGTGTGATGAATCTCGACACTGTCAATGAGATATGGGATCAAATGTGACGCAGCTGAGCCGCAGCGGTGACACGGGCACAGCTGTGAAAACACATCCAGCTACTCTAAAGACATGAGAGGGGACACTCTAAACTGCAACGGTCTCACTCAACTGTCTGTGACCGAGCAAACAGTGTCAGCCACAAGGTGTAAGTGAAAAGGAGTAAACAACTTTGCGGACGTGTGCTATTATTTGATCCCTGCGTGTAGCGCACTGTTGGACAAGCAGAGAAAAGGGTCACGCAGGGGAACACCTAGCAGTATTTGTGCAACACTGAGGGGTGTATTAATAGTGCTGCCACGTGGCTCTGCTGGTACGCGTTCTGCTGCTCGTGGCTAAAGACTTTGGGTGCGGTGCATGAATCTAATGTGCCTTGGACCATCAAGGTCAGTTCTAACACTGGGCTGATGTATTTTTTTTTTATATCCATCTGAATCCTGCAGCAGTAAAGTGGTAAATATACCATAACTCTGAAATCCCAGATGATGAGTACTGACCTCCAGTGTACAGGAGTGTCCGAAAAAGTGTTTAAAAAAAAAAGAAAAAAGGTCACATTGGGGAAAAAAAAAACACTACATGATTGCAGAGTCTTTTTTCTTCACATACTGACCGCACATTCCTTTAATGGTGTCAACTGAGAAAAGCAGGCTTCTTCATATACATATATTTGTATTTATACATATAGGCTGAGGTTCCTCCATTATTTTTCCTTTGTTAAGTATTTTGTAGATTTTTGTGGATTGTTCCTGTTTCTGATTGAACTCCATGCTTACATTGCTGGACTACAACGTACCTTTGCATGACTCAATGTTAGGGCCTTGATGTAACCCCTTAGATCATCCTCTGCCTGAAACAAGCAGTTATAGCCTCTCCCTTTAAGCCAGCTTTCTTCTGATTGCCTGCCACTCAGAAACAGAAGGTTTGAACAGCAGGTGGGTGAAGTTTCTGTGCGCATACGACCATATTAGAGATATCCTCTGACATCACAGTGTTTAGAGCAGTCTGAAGCCTGAGCTTTTGGCTCACAGAGATTACTGGCATATACACTAACCTCATTGGCCATGTTTAATATGAGCATCCCCTATTGTGGCAGTATAACAGAATATTGAAGCAATACTGTAGAAACTGCAAAAAACCCAAGCGCTACATCTTAGACTCTACAGGCCTCAGCATGTTAAATGTAAAAGTTCACAACAGTACATTTAGAAAAGGACTCAACAAGTGTGGTGTGTTTGGAAGGATTGCAGGAGAATGGCAGCAAGGTTCGGTTTGCAAAGCTGCATCTGAACAAGACTTGTGGAACAATTTCGTTTGCACAGATGGGATCAAAGTGGAGATGTTTGGCTGTGCACGTCTGCCAAAAAACCAAACACAGCACATCAGCACAAACACCTCATACCAACTGTCAATGACAGTGGTGTAGGGGTGATGATTTGGGGTCATTTTGCAGACCTCAGGATTTTGGCGACATGAACTCCTCTGTGTAGCAAAGTTTTCTAGAGCCCACCTGTCCAAGAGCTCAAGCCTGGCTGAAACTGAATCATGCAACAGGACAATGATCCCAAGCACAGCAGCAAATCTCCAACAGAATGGCTGAAAAAGAAAAGGATGTGTTTGTCCAGACCTTAACCTGACTGAAATGCCGTGGTAGGACCTCAAGAGAGCTGTGCATAAACAAAATGCCTGCAAACTGAAAAAGAGTCTGCCTAAAGAAGAGTGGGCCAAAATTCCTCCATAACAACGTGAGAGACTGATAAAGTCACACAGAAAATGATCACTTTAAGTTATCGCTGTAAAGTTTTTGCTACTGAATCAGCTGCACTTAGTATATAGTGTATATAGTGTAAAATGAGGGGTTTGTGTTTTTATCAATTTATTCTCACCTATAAGTTGATGATTCATTTCAGGCATAGTTTTGCTGTTTTGTGTGCTAAATTTAAACTAAGTGAAAATCATTTGCACTTCTAACAAGCACTGTGCCAGCCTCAGGTCATGTTTGCTCGACTGACAGGTATCCACCCTATCAAGGTCAGCAATATTTTTGCAGTTTGCACATCCCGGCTGATCTCTGTTCAGGCCTTCAGGGTTACTCCCCTTTGGCCACATTTGGATTTTATGGCTCCAGAAGTTGGCAAAGATGGCAGTGAGCTATAAACAAACTTCATAAATGTCCTCACTACATTTTTCTAATGTCTGCGGTTGTGGCATGAGGAATCTACACGAAATAAATCTAAAGTGATAAGTATAAATGGTCAAATAGCACTGCCAAATGTCAATCTTAGTTTAGCCCTATATGTAGGCAAATCTAACCAGCCATCAGCGTTTTACATAATCTTTCATCAGTTGGGGTGGGGTTTTTTTTCTTGTATTGACAGCTTAAAATGTGTGTACGTTACATGTCCACCTGCTTTTACATGTTTCATCTTTACAGACAAACGTACTTATGACTAAATGCAAAAAAGAGCACTGCGGGAACAGTTTGTATGCTGGGAACTAAAAACAAAGCAGGAAAACTAGAGGTGGGCACACTGGAGCATCCAAGGGCGAGAGACAGATAAATAAGCCAAGGAACATTGATGGCAATTAATCAAAGCTAGCAGCTAGCACAGAGATTTAATTATGCAAGACAGACAGACGCGGACATGGACTGTGAGGTGAAAGGTAAATGAGAACGAGAGACACGGTTAAGGACTGCAGAGGGGGATAAGACAAAGTGAAAGATGAGGAAAAAGGGGAGGGGAGAGTGAGCACTGTGACCGAGAATGATGGGGGGGTGGGGGGCACCAGTGGAATGCTGCGGATGAGGTTACACACATGCCCGAAGCGATTAGGAGGCTTTGGCTGCTCTGCTACCATGACTTTGACCCCCCACCCCAACCCACATCCTCCCTACTATTTATTCTACTATGCATCACAATAATAGGAATATGAGCTCAACATGCGATTGCGCGGCAAGATGTGTGAAAACCAAAATATCCACAAGGCCCTGCAGCTACTCTCTCAGCATTTCCTGTTAAGTTGGAGGCTGGGTGAGAAATGTTGTTTTTTGTAACTGCTAGTGTGGAAAATCAAAAGTGTTGCGGGAAACAGTGGGGCACCAAATAATGTTTAACCACTTCAGTAACGCGTAATCTAACATTTGAAAGTGTTTAAAGGAAGTAACCAAATATGGGGAAATGTAAAATACAAAATATATCTAAGAATGACCACAGGTTTTTCTATGTTTTGTATCTATTGTTTGAACAAATATAATCTGGATCATGACGCTGTACCACATTATATTTTATTTTTCATCGAACTGGACCTGGTGTGCATTTTTATTGCAATGATCTTACACAGCCATTCCCAAAGTAAAGAGCGTTTCAGCCCACTTAAAAACCAGAAAATTCCCATGGGGCCCACCCAATCTTAAATCTTCACTCCAATCATAATTCCAGAAATAGCAGTAAATGTAGATCAGAGTAATGAGTTTGTATCACAAACTGTCACAGTCCGGCAGAGCAGACTGTATGAGGTGAGAAGGTGGACCCGAATGCAGACACGTGACGAGACGAAAACTTAACCAAAACACGCTGTTTATTAAAGCAGGGGAAAATAAATGCAAACAGAAGGCCAAGTCCAAAACAAAATGTCCATAGAGACAAAAACTGGAGCACAGGGAACAGTTCATAACGAGTTCAGGGGGCCGACCCGGAGGTCGTCGGCACAGGAGTCCATGACAGAGCAGCTCAGGGGGCCGACCCGGAGGTCGACGGCACAGGAGTCCATGGCAGAGCAGCTCAGGGGGCCGACGGCACAGGAGTCCATAATCTAGCCGTTCAGGGGGCCGACCACGTGAAAAGTGGTGGCGGCGCAGGAGACAGAGCAGTTCCGGAGGCCGGCCGCGTGGAAGACAGCTAGCTGATGGCTTGGAGAGTGTTGGCGTGGACGTGGATGGACCTTGGCAGGCGCCGGGCGTGGACGGACCTTGGCAACTCCAAGTGGGGCGCCAATTTCTGACTGAGCTGAGGCAGGACCAGAAGGAGGCAGGACCAGACGAGGCAGGACCAGACGGCGGCGTGGAAGCCGCAGATGGAGGCGCCGCAGATGGAGGCACCGCAGGCAACGGCGTGGAAGCCGCAGATGGTGGCTGAACAGACTCACCAGAGCCGTCAGCGGACACGAGGAGGTGCTGGCTGGGCTCACCAGAACCGCCAGCTGACATGGCA
>VVHJ01032354.1:0-11527 GCA_015107715.1 Tylochromis polylepis
GAGATCCCTTCCCAGACGCCTTAACGCCCACTCACATCCTGGGCCATCTGACCTCAGGTAATCACATGATAGAATGGGGATAGGTTTCACAATGGGTTCACGCGAAACCTTGGCTGATTGAGACCCACACCCGTTTTCACAACTGGACTCGTGTGATTAGGTAGAGGATCCACAGGGGGTCTATGACCCTCTTCGGAGACACTCCCATAAGGCTTTAAATTCTGGGACTCTCCACCATTTGCTCTTAGAACTGAAGAAGCTTCTCGGATGAGAGGTGAAACGTTTTCAAGAAACTTAGAGAAGTCCAGACGCTTTTCTTTCCAAGCTACTTAGACAAACTACAGTGAAGTGTGTTTACTTGCTTCTGTTTCAAATAAAATCTAAACAAAATTCTTGTTATTAAATGTGTCATATCTATATTTACGCTGAGACCGTGAAGTAGTCAAGCGGTCAAAAAAAAAAAGGATGGATGGATGTTTTAACTTAATTAACTGAAGTAAAAACTTGATAGTACATTCTACCTCCGATTACTGAAACTGTGTATGACTCTGCCATAATTGCTGTTTGGTTAAATTCTGGAGCAGTTTTTTTTATGCTAGGTCAGATTGTTAAAGGAGCACTTCATCATTTTCACACAACAAATTCAGTCTGCTGTTTTATGGTTTGCACTAACGTTATTAAGACAACCCTGGTGATGATACAGCAACGTCAGCAGTTTTCTTACTTACAGACAGTGGACTAAATGTTGTGGAGTCTGCAGGATGTGGCTGTTTAACACAGAGACCTTTTTTTGGGTGTTTAACCCATAGGAGGAACCAAAAGTCAGAGCAATGCATCCTTTGTTGCTTCAATACCGGCCAGATATTGCTCAATAAATAAAAGTGTTACATGAAGTTCCACTAACATCAAGCGTATTTTCCAAGGTGGCAGTGATAGAACATTTTGCACAATGCACAAATACTCAGAACAGAACATACGTCTCCTTCAGCGTGTTCCTCAGCTCTTTCTGCAGTGACATTTAAAGTGTGTAGTAAGAAAACACAGTTTTCCTCGTATCTTCTTTTTGTTTTCTGCTTTGTGTACATCTAGCTTTGCGATGGAAGACTTTGACCAATCTCAGGCTTTTCAGACCAGACCAGAAGTAAAACATGGTGGTGCAAGGGATGAAGCAGCTGCCTACACTTAGCAGAATGGGGTTTAATCCTGTATGAGGCCAGAAAAGAGCTTGGCATCTGAAGCAGGTGCAGATGCTTGTCTGCTGTTAAGGGCTTAAAACAGAGTGATGAGCGCTAGAGGGCAGTTTTCCATTTTCAAATTGCAGTCTTATTTATTTGCTTGTCTTTAGATTTCTGCCTGCTGCAAGTTTAAACTTGTCTTGTCTGAGTTCATGAATTACTTGAAAATACAATCACTTAAATATTCTAAACACAATGAACTTTCTATTACTTGGACATTTTTTTTAGGTGTTGTCCAGAAAGAGCTATCACTTCTTACTAAGCTGGTTTAGGGCCTAAATATATCACAGGAATGCCTTTTTAACAGCTCTGTTTGTGTTGGAAAGCTGTTTCTATGTACAGACAGATATAACAAACTGTTTTTAATGTGATTAATTATTGTTTTCAATCACTTTTACACAATAAAGAGTCAACCCGACTCGCTGCTCCAGATCTTTCAGCAAAAATATTACAAAGTAGAGATTATTAAAGGAAAATTACAACAAAATCTAAGGGTGTGATGTTAAGAAAACATACATATCCTTATAAAAATCTGAGAAAAGTTGTAGGAGAGCACAACCTCACAAACAGCCTCACTCTGTAACTTCAAGGTTAAATATTTTCAGTTTCTGAAATTCTTTAGCCCTGTTAAGCAACCAGTGTTTTGTTTTTTTAAAACTCTGGGTCTCATTTGCAGCTTTATTCATTTGTACCATGCAGAAATGTCCATGATGGGGAAGTTTCAGGCTCCCAGTAACAAATGACTTTACTGTAACTAGAGTCCCATGCGTGGTTTGTCACACTGAGCTGTTTAATGTTTGTCCATTATGTTTACAGCTCAGCTATTTGGGTTGTTTTTTTTATTCACCTTCATATCAGAACAACAACCTCTGAATGTCTCAGGTTAAGTTCATCAATAGTGATACTGAATTAGAGAAGGTATAGTTACTCATGCCTGTATAAAATAATAGAAATACAGTAATATACTGTAAAAACAATTATGCATTGAATGTTAACTCATATTAAATATCAAAACAGTTGTATTGAGTTTTATTTGTAATCAAATAGTGCAGATAGCGTGTAATCAAAGTATTCAAATCATGGAAACATTTCACTTT
Organism: Tylochromis polylepis; assembly: GCA_015107715.1. NCBI lineage: Eukaryota > Metazoa > Chordata > Actinopteri > Cichliformes > Cichlidae > Tylochromis > Tylochromis polylepis. The sequence goes on from VVHJ01032354.1 coordinate 2,333, forward strand.
TAAGTTCATCTACTTAAAAAAAAGCATCTTAAAGTGATCCATAACTTTACTTTTTCCGTGTTCTGCAATTTCCAGATACAAAATTATTCATTTTTTCCATCGTAAATTCCATTCGAGCTTCTGTAGACTTATTTAATCCAACCTAATTTATTATATTTATTTATTATTTATTTATTCATAGAGCACTTTTTAAAAACAAGAGTGCTGTACAAAGCACCACAACAAATCAATCAATCAATAAATAAATAAATAAGCAGCCAAAAAAGAAGGTAAGAACACACCACTCTCATTCTGAATTCAAAGCCAAGGAATAAAAATCAGTTTTAAGATGTTTTTTTAAAACAGATAATGAGGGGCCATCCTGACATGGGGAGGGAGATCATTCCACAGTTTGGGGGCGATAGCTGAAAAAGCTCAGTTGCCCCTGGTTTTCAGTTGACCTCAGTGGCCTTGAGGGAGTCAGAAGCTCAGATATGTGCAGTGGTGCTGATTCATTAAAGGTTTAAAAAAAAAAAACACAAAAAAACCCCCATCTTAAAACGTGTCCTAAAAACAAACAGAAGGGGTAATGGAGGGAGGGGTTAACCATGCAGGTACTATTGTACATTTACAGACTCAAAGACAATAAACAGGTGGTACATGACCTTAGCGTAGTGGTATAGTTGGAGGTGTGTTACCTGTTGTTTCACTGAAGGTAGAAAGCAGAGCAGTGGCAGCACCAGCAGGAGCAGCATGGCTCAAAGTCTCACATCCAGATACAAAAACAAACCTACTAATCCTCCTCAGTAAGCAAAACAAAAATCAGTAAAAAGAAAAAAAAGAATGTCCAGAGAGTTGTAACTAAACTAGTTTCTTCCTCCCGTGTCAACGCTGAACTTCAAATACAACCTGAACTACTAACTACAGGAAGAAATACAGAGAGCAACATCCTCTGTGCAGGAAAAAATAACGATTAGAACACAATAGCCAAGTATTCCCGAGATAGTGATTGGGAAAGCTGAAGTAACCTGCTGCTTAAAGACGTGGAAACTCTGGAAAAATGTAAGCACTTAGTGAAAAAAAACAAAAAACCCCAAAATACACAGGGTGGATCCAAGCATTTGTACAATTACCAGCAGGCTCACTTGGGACGCTGTTATGTGGGAAATGACCAACAAACTACAGCAGACGAATGAATTCAGCGTCCAGCGAGGCAGAGAGAAGCCGTAGAGGCTGCAGCGACTACTCGTGTCACGTCTTTCCTCCCTAATCTAGGAAGAGAAAGAAAAAAAAAACACAAAGTGGTAGAATAGGAACCTCCCAGTAGGAAGGTCATCACCTCCTACCACTCCCCCAGTAACAGCAGAGACACTTGTTTTATTCACAAGAGAAAGAGCAGTATGGTCGCACACAAACACACTCTTGGAAATCAGCTGTGATGACTTCAGACCACAGCCATGAGATAAAAACATCAAAACAGAACTTTAATTTAGTTACAGTTATCTAAAAGGTGGACAGTATGCAGTGAAGTTCATCTGTCCATTTTCTGGAGTCTGCACAGAGATACCCAGACATCCCTCTCCCTGGTCACCCCCCCTTCCCCCGGAAGAGCTGGAGGAAGTGAATTGTCACTGTGTGCCCTAGAGATCCCTCGGGGGTACGTTTTTAGGGGGAATTTGCCTTTCCCAAGGCAAAATGGTTCTAAGTGAAGGGCCAGAGCAAGTATGATTCATAAGACCCTTATAGCAGACATAACTCTGGACCGACAGGGGTCCCATCTAGGAGCCAGGTCTGTGGACCCACCACCCACAGGAGGGGTTGTAGGTTGCAGTGAGACCTTGATGGTCTGATCTCTGGTTACTGAAACTGAAATAGTGAAATCCTAATATACTCTTAACTAAGGTTATTATTCTCGTTAACTAAAACTAAACTACAAACTAAAAGTAGACATGAAAAATAACTTGTTTATAAACATACAAAGTACTCTAAAAAGTAACTGAAATGATATTATCAGCTTAGAAAAATAACTACAAAATTTTTTTTTAAAAAAAGCAGGAAATGTACTTAGTTTCAGTCAATGAGGCCAGATTTGTCAACACAAGAACGCTTATAAAACTTTGGCTCTTTTGTTCACTGATACTTGGATATATAATGGGAGGTGTAGTAACATCTGCTCAAAACTCGTTTCATCTTGTCCCTAAAAATACCACACACACATTAAAAAGATAAAAACTAAAACTTGCACTGAAACAAACAACAACAAAAAACCGAACAAACAACAACAAAAAAATGAAAGAGGACCTAAAAAAAAAAGTTCAAACAAAAACAACCCTAAAGTAAAAAAAAAAAAAAACCCAAAAAAAAAAAAAAACCCTTAGAAATAATGCTAAACTAACACTTACAGCCAATTTAGAACCACGGACCTTTAAGAGGAACCTGGACAGAACCCACAGGGAGACTCCACACAGGAAGGCCCGGCCAGCCAGAGGATTCAAACCCAGGACCTTCTTACTTTGAGGTGACAGTACTAAGCACCAAAGAAAAATCTCCAGGATTGATTTTTAACAAAAGCAAAAGGAAATTGACAGACTTGTGTTACCCTGGGTAACACAGGCTCATCTTGCTCACATGTGTAGTCACCCCTAAAAGCCCATCAGGAGAAACCCTGATGTTGGATCTCAGACTGTGTTAATAACATGTTTCAACCCCCACCTGGGAAGCAGCACTAACCAGCAGACTAACTGCATTTTTACTTATTTATTTTCTGTATCTTCAGCCATGCCAGCTTGTGACTTGCACTCTGGGTCAACCTGACCTGCGCTCTGGCTCCTCTGCACTCTCTGTGTGGTGAGTGTGTGTTTATTTGCTGAAGTGGAGACAGGTGTGTTTAAACTTCACCAATCAAGACTTCTTCCACATACATTTAATGCCACTGTGATGCCTCAGCCTGAGCGCCTTTCTATTTACCAATCAAATGTGACGAGCGAGGAGTGGAGCTAACTCTGGAAATGCATGCTCATTGGCTAACCACTTGTGACTGACAAATTATTGGTTAGCAAGCATATCCTGGAGCAGATCCTCTTTTATGACTCTTAGACTGAAAAAAAATGTTGAAAATTAGCTTGATGTTTTATTAAATATGACCTGAAACTAGTGACCAAACCCAAAAGTGTTTACTGTGGTCACAGAGTGAGGGAGATAAGAGCCGTTTTCCCATAGATTTCCATACAAGTGTTTTTGCATCCAAAGCAACCGCCCCCTGGTGGCCAATAAAAAGAATGCAAATTTGCGTTGGCTTTTCAAGCTTCGAAGCTACGTCCATTTATTATTGTGTCTGTTACTTTGGGAATACACCCGAGGGGCGTGGACTACTGGAGATTTTTGCACTCACTCAAGACACTGCTCGGAATGTTCCTTCATTGTGCATCAAAATTGCATTGGGTGTGGTTTTTAGCAGCAGCAAAGAGCAAAGAGGAGGTCGGGAAGTCTGACAGAGGAACGGCAAAGAGAGTCCAGTTGTATTTCAAAATAAAAGCCCCAGAGTAGACTAATTGTTCCTGGTGTAACTTGAAGTCGTACCAAGGACAGAACAGAGCTAGGGTGCAAAGTCACAGATGTACCTACTGACTGCTGTACTCCTGATGTTATTTGCTAAATATTTTGATAGTTTGAGATCTCAGATGTGATATGTCAGTGCTTCATTTACTCTGACACACTGGGATTTCTCAAAAATGACTCCTCTCCATTAAAATATGTGGTCTTAAAATGCAGTTATGTTGTTTTTATTTCCCTAAAGCAGAATGTTTTGAATGACCTCTAACTAATGCTACTAAATAATTGTAATAGATGGTGATATAATGATATTCATCTTGTGAGGTGTGTCTCAGAAGAGCAGCAGTGAGATTGTGAGAACTAATCTCCTATCCCGACCCAGAGCTTCGAGCAGATTTCCCCTCCTGGTTGTTCCAGTGTGGTGGTGTGATTTGGACGGATTTCCTCGTCAGCTGACACAATTCCTCGTCTGCTTCGAATAACAACCGTGAACAAATGCAAAAGCTGTGTTTCTTTCCTGTTTTAATCCAGCCAGGCTTGATGAACAGACACAGCAAGCTGACTGTTACTGGAGATGGAGTAAAGTGTCAGACAGAACAATAGCAGGAAGTAAACTGTGGAAGTCACCACAGTTTACTGCCTTGCTCACTGACCTTCCAACAGCAGACTTTATTCTGACAGATGTTCCAAACGGCTAGAAGAATCTAACCACCAAATCTTAAATCAGAAGCTTTTTAAGTTTCCCTCATGTTTACAAATTGCAGTCATATTTGTGTGTGTGTGTGTGTGTGTGTGTGTGTGTTGGAGTGTTTATTCAACTTTCTGACACCTTCTGACAAAACTAAATTAAATATTAATCTGCATATATGAGTTTTGATTTGTGTCTTTTTTTTGTTGCTACATCCTGTATTTTTATGTAATTTATTGCTTGCAGTTTGTTTCCCTTAAAAAATAAATTAATAAATTTCTCACTGATGATGTAGAGGTCTGCATAACTCTGTGTCAAATGTGATACACTTGGCATTACAGGGTTAATTAAATGAAGATTTGACAAAAAAAAAACAACAACAAACCAATGTAGCTGTTTTCAGTTCTCAAGTAAATTCGCCTCCTTTTGGAAAATTAAAGTATTTTACTGTTTCATCAGGTATCCTGGTAAAAACCATAAACTGTATATAAAAGATGAATGCAGTGACTGTGGCAGCACCCATTAGTCTACCATTAAAGTTTCAAGCTGAGCATTTGGTCATCGTCCTGCTGATGTTTTGAAAATTTATATGACTGAGAAGCCAATTATGGACCCCATTATGGGGTCATAAGTGATATGGTCATTTATGGCGATGTCACTCTCGGCTTGCAGCATGACCAATGCAGCGATTCCCATTAGCGATCAGAAGGACGAAGCAGGGAAGCAAGGCTTAGTCGACCTAAAGATTTACCCACAGTGTCACGGTCAGCTCACTCCTGACATCTGGTTTCAAAAAGCTATGATGATGGAAAACAAAGTGATGAGACTGTGGGTGATGTCATGGTAGCCACGACCATCTTTCATGTACAGTCTATGTTTGGAGCCTGTTGGTCATTAGAAAGAAAGCAAGATCAAAACCCCATCTTAGTGTGAAAAATGTAATCTTTTAACAATTTTTAAACATTAAGATCTTTGTCAATGTATGAGATTTTATTAATGGAGGACTCAAAACTCCATGATTAGTTACAGTAAATATTAAATTAAATATAAACATAGGCACTAATGAAGTGTATGAGTTCAATAATTACATAATTTCTAATTTTATGAGTTATTCTATTTTCAGTGTATGCATTAATTTATGTATTATTTACTCCAAACTTGTTTATGTGTCTTAATGCATCACATTAACACTTTTATTGGAACACAGTCTCAGGGGAGTTCAAGAAATATTCAGCCTCTAATCAACTGATTCATGTTTTTGGGCCTGAATGTCCAACCCTTGTGTTTGTAACAATGAAGTCTTTCATCTGTTTTGTCTCACATGTACTGAATTGGGTCCGTGTATTTGTTTATTAATTAAAAAATTAATTAAGGTTAAAAGTGTCCATGTTAGGAGACCTAGGAGGACTCAGTGGAGTAAATAATTTTACAGTCTTATACCTGACAAAAAATTTGTTACATGATTTGTTTTATTTTGATATGTTTTTAAATTTAAATATGTTCTTAATAACATTAAAACTGGGATGCTATGAAACTGATTATTTAAACTAAACTAGTTGAGCACAAGCACTTCTTGAGGGGCCAACAATAGGTAAAAAAAAGTTGATCTTGTGACACATTTTGATTGATAGCCCCACTAACTGCAATAGTAATTCACTTTCAAAATCTTTAGCACTTTTGTACTTCAGTACAATTTATGGTCCGGGGGGGGTGTCACGGGTGTCCCCGCACCCCAGTAAATGCCTCCAATCAGCACTGTGAGCTGGAAATAAGAAACAAAAGCAAAAAAACCCAAAAAAAACAAGCAATGAAAGATATGAGGAAGATCGAGAACAAGTACTGCAAACAACACAATTCACTGCTGACGCCTGAGTGATCCGAACATGAATCAGACAGAAAAGGAGAGTGGCCTGAGACGAAAAATGCCTCGAGTCAGCCGGAAAACAGCCAAACAGATGAGAGAAGCATGAAAGATAAGAGGAAGTGAGAATGGATTTACTATCAGTGTCACATCCCTCTGGTGTTCCCTGATGGCTCTCTGTTCCAGCTGTTTGTCAAAGAAGCCTTTAACTGTATTTAGCAATATCCAGAACACCTCACAGTGCTCCATGTACCAGGTTAAAAGTGGTTCACAAGTTCATGCAGGTTTAAAATGTGCAGCTGATGTAAGACGGTTTGATTCTTTGCTTCTGAGCTCAAGATTTGAGACGTTCTACATTTGTTATTATCATTTTTGTCTGATCTGAGGAAATTCACCTTATCCTATCTGCATGTTTTCTTAAACAAGAACACTCAGAGAACGTCATTTTATGATATTTTTATTACAATATGATGACGTCAGCTTGTTATGGCATCATTGTGATCATGGTGAACTTTGACCTAACAATAATAGTCAAGGTCAAATGCTTAGCCAACCAAGGTACTCATGTCCCTCAAAGCCTAGTATATTGTTGTGAAGTTTGAAGACAATCCATAAAAATTGTTTGTAATATAAAGTTTTTACTGATTTTCAGATTTGATTTGAACTTGACTTTGAAGTTCACCAAAATTAAATCAGCTTAAGCTGTTATTGGTGTCCACCATCATGGAAAAATTTTAACATGATATCTTGAAAACTGTGGATGTTAGATTGCTACTGGACCCGGTTACATGCGCCCTCCGTTTGGTGGGAGCATAAAACAGCCTTTATTCTGATAAATGTTGGCCACAAAGTAAAATTGGGGCACTGTGCCATTACATACAAAAGAGAGTTGACTCAGCTGGTTTTGGATGCTAAACCAAACTAAACTGTGAACTCAGTCAAATCAAACTGTAAACCGATTAGGTAATGTTAGCAGTATATCTGCCCTATAGCAAGAAGTCTTAATTGCCACATTTCATGTTTAATGTTCATAGTTTAAGTTGCTCAGCTATTAATGTTAGCTAACTTCAAAGAAAGCTTTCACAGGACTCTCTGTAGTAACAGATGACCTCATACTTGACTCTACTTTGGTATACAATGGAGTTCAGGGTTGACTCATAAACCCAAAGCATCACGCCTCCACCAGCGTGCTGACAGGTGTCCAGACATCTCTGCTTTGGTCTCATGTGTACAAAGGACACTGCTCCAGAAGTCTTTGTGGTTTGTTCAAATTGTTCAGATGCAATTTTGCAAACCTAAGCTTGGCTGTGATGTTCTTTTTTAAAAGAGAAAAGACTTTCTCCTGCTAACCCTTCCAAACAAGCCACACTTCAGTCTTTTTCTAATTGTGCTGTCATGAACTTTAATGTTTAACATGCTAACTGAGGCCTGTAGAGCCTGATATGTAGCTTCTGGGCTTTTTGCAGTTTCTCTGAGTGTTGCGCGGTCCGACCTTGAGGTAAATTTTCTGGGACGTCCATTCCTGGTGGGTGTCTTGAATGTTTTTTTCTTGTGAATAATGTTTCTCACTGTAGAATGAATGATGTCTTCCCTCCTTGGCGTTGGCTGAATGCTCCAGACCAGCAAACTGTCAAAACTACTTCTACTTAATTCTACTAAGCAAAACTAAGGGTTACTTAGTTTTTCACACACTGTTTCTTCATTTGGGTTTAGTTTCTTTTAAATAAATAATGAAACACTGTTGTTGTTTATCTTATTTTATCTAACTTTAAGACTTGGAAAGGAGCAAATGATTTCTTTATGTCCTGATATGTAAAACCTTAAAATTATAACAAAAGAGGGTGCTCAAAACAACAGAGGTAATAGCACAGTTCTCCTGTGCTTGCCTGGCTAACCCTTTGTTCCCCAAAATCCATTATTATGTCATACTGGCTCTTTTTAGTGTTGTTTCTTCACATGAAAGCAGAGCAACGGGTTTAAATTCTTTCCTATTGGTCCTTTGACCTGCTGGAAGTCACAGAGTGGCAGGCACGGGTTAGATAACAAGCTTTGCTGATCAGGCACTTCCTGGTACAGTATCTCTGGCCTTGGCCTGTTAAAGTGTCCCTAAAAAGGAAATCAGTCGATCTTCATGATGAGCAGCGTCAACAGACAGGAAATAGAGGAAGTTGAATGAGTTGAAAGTCGGCAGTGTTTTTCATGCTACTAAACCACCAAGTCATCAAAATCTCATGAAGTGGCGACAGTGATTTACTGCTGACGGGTAGCAGGAGATTGACTGATGACCTCAGTGTTTCTAAAGTCAACCAACAACCTCCATTTGAAAATTCTCAGAAGTCGTGCAGATGTTCTTGTTTTTTGTTTGGCTTCCATGAAACTCCAAACCACATAAAAGGTATGAATACTGTTTGAAAGCCTCCGTCACACGACCAGCAATACTATCGGATATAGAGTATTTCATTTTGTTGCAATAAGAGGATGAACTCCAGATCAACCAAAATAAATAATATTAGAATTTTTAGGCCGATTATATGACCTCCTCTGCCCCAAAGGCTACAGTCCTCCGTCTCTGTGCTAAATGATCCGTATCGCCTCCGTATAGCTGTGGAGGTTCATCTGAGCATAACAGGTCTGGAGCTGAGAGGAAAATCACCTACACTGTAAGAAATGATTCTGTGGTCATATAGATTTGAATTAATGTATCAGGTAAAATATATTCAATATAATTGTGTTTTTTATTTTGAGCGAAACATTTAATTAAATTTCATATAAAAATGTTCTGAATAAAATCCACCCAAAGTATTTAAGTAAACACAAGCATTATGTTTATCTAATTCCCAACAGAGAGAATATTGAGTGAATTCAAATTAATATAATCATGCAAACTTGAATGAGAAAGCACTTCCGGTCAAAGTGCACTTTGTCTTTTTTAACTGCTGCCGCAGGCTATCATAGCACCACAAGACCCTTGAAGAGAGTAAAGACTTGGATTGATCTAGATTAGTAAGGTAAGAAAACTTATTCTATGATGGGCTAATGAGAAGAAAGCATGTAGTGGCAAATTACAATGAGGCGAGCTATAATAGAAAGAGACTCAGTAGCGACATAAAGTTGG
>VVHJ01032355.1:0-14683 GCA_015107715.1 Tylochromis polylepis
GCTTGCAGCATAGTCTCCAGAAATCGATATCTACGGGAAGCAAGAGGAGGTTACCGTTTTTACACCACCACACCACCCTCCCCAACTTGCTTTTCCCTCGGCATAAAGACTCACTGTCTCCGTGGTCCTTTTCCTTCCTCCTTCATCCCACCACCCCCCAATCCTTCTCATCCCCACACCCTGCCAGAGTAATTAATCACCTTGTGCTAATGAGCTATTAACTAATGACAGATTGACATGTCGCTGCCTGTGTGCGCATATCTGAGTGTGTCTGTGGAGGCACGTGTGAGTGTTGCCAGAGCCACCCTCGGCACACTAATGTGATTAATAAGGTTAAGCTCTTATTACTGAGGGAGCAACAAAAAAAGGAGTACACACACACATACACACACATGCACCAGTGCACACAAAGGCCAACATGCATGCACAGAAATACAAAAGTGACAAATTTCTTTCATGCACAGGGCAAAGAATGACTAGTGTCAGGCTGCTTCAAAGTATAAATAAAACTAGGGCAAGGAATAAAAAAAAGAAGACATCGAACGCTACCTTTCACCATATATTCTCATTACCCAGAGGCTGACTCTGCTATACACTATCACATCTCAGGGAAAAAGAGGGAAGCATTCCAGTAAAGCACTTAACTACAATTGAGTTAGAACTGCCTAAAAAAAGGAAGAAAGAAAAAAAAAACATAAAAAAACTACAAGTCTTCTTCTGTCGTTGGCAACATTTTCAGTTGCTTGTCAACATTTTTACACGAATTCAGTCGAGGACTCATAGGTGCCCAATTGTTAGTTTGCTGCTGCTGACACATACCAACACACGCACACATGCCTCCTATCACCTTAAGCCTGGTTTCAGCACCACGGACAGCTACACAAAGGAGGAGCTTTATGAACACATTTCAAGTGTCCCTGGAACAGTGTCCCTGTTTTGGTGCACAGTGAGAGACTCCTTCTTTGTAATGACACTTGCATCCTGATATGTGTACCGAATGCACCGAACAATTACCATGCCAAACAAAGACACTATATCAAACTGTAACGCAAATAGGAAGGTATTGCTTGAGACAGGTAGTTACGCCTGAAGAAGTCACTACCTGGAGTCTGTTTAAACGGCTGTATTGGACTATAATGTCTCTGCACTCCAATTCTAAGAGAAATGTAGTTACAGCGAGATCATTTGATACTCAAGAGGATCCTTGCACTACATAATAGCGAGTCTAACTTAGCTACATGTGAGCGCATAGCATGTGAGTGTGTATGTGCGTGTGCCAGCACATGTACTGTACTGTATGTGTGTCTGTGACCTAACAGTGCGTCCCCCTGGAGAAGTTTTGGCGCATACCGAGACTCATTTGCATTCTTGCAGCTCTCTCATTTTTTTCTGTGGCTTTAGAAGTGAACAGCTGCTTAATGGTCATAGCTCTTCAGAGACGGGACATTGGGAAGCGCAGAGGGGGTTAGCCAGGGTTTCTACGCTGCCAAACACACAAGTACATGGGGCGGAGATGCACACAAAGGCACACACGCGCGCGCTTGGCGCACACACCAGGTAAATCCTGGTTCAGCTATGGCTCTGAGAGTGAGATGTGACCATTTAGCAGATGTTTTCCTTCCCAATAGTGACTTTGGAGGCTTTCCACACTGTTGAATTTAACTACAATGGAAGACAAACCAAGATGCATGCGCATTACACTTGAGCTGATGTGACAACAACAGAGAGAAATTCTTTGCTCAGTATGGCAAAAACAACGCTGGTATGTGTATGTTAACAGTAAGCGCCAAGCTGGTATAGCTGCATGTTCCAAGCAAGTGATAGTGGCATAATACCTTTTTTGTAATCCACTGAAATCACTTAAATCTGGAATTTTATTGGATGGATGGCTGGACGGTGCAGTGGAGGATGGTTGTAAAACCTGATTTAAAAAGCAAAAGAGGGGATTGTCAGTGGATTTTTTTAGGGGGTGAGGGGAGGTTGAGTGCTTTCTCTATTTTTTTTGTGGCGCACGCAAACTTAAACCCCTTGCCACAGACACAGTGACACACATTCGAGCAAGACTACATGAAATGGCCTTCATCTCCATGCGCATTTGACTGCTTCGCTTGCTGACACACACAAATGGGTTGTGTTTCATGAGATGCCAAAAGAAGGGATTTGGTGAAGTGAGAGAAGGTTATCACCTCACAGCTGGAAGTGCAGAGAGCCGTTCTGGTTCCACAGCGCTCTTCTCAGCGGGAAGCCTTGCGTTTTGACCTTTATGTGTTAAAAATTACTCAAAATTGTCAAGAGCATGTCAATGAAGCATACCAATATATAAAGAAAGGCAAATGAATGATTGGGTTGGCAGGGTTATTGACCTCACAGATCATAATTTAGTTACTGGACCTAAAAATAAATCTAAGAACAAAATGTTGAAATATATTTGATCTAATATTACAAAATGAAAGGTAGCTGTTTTGTCTTAATTGAGACAAAAACAACAGGAACTTGTTGAGGATGATAAATGCAAAATATGTCTATTTTTAAAATGACCATCCCTTGGCAAATCCATATTCAGTTCAGTTTTATTTATATAGCACCAAATTACAATGAGTCACCTCAAGGTGTTTTATATTGTGAACTGAAGACTGTACAATAACAGAGAGAATACCCCATCAATCAGATGACCCCCTATGAGCAAGCATTTGGTGACAGTGGGGAGGGAAAAAAAATCCCTTTTAACAGGAATAATTCTCTGGCCGAACCAGGTTCAGAGAGGGGAGGCTCTCTGCCGTGAACGGTTGGGGATGAGGAGGGAAAGATGGAGGAAACACTCAGCGCATCATGGGAATTCCCCAGCAGCCTAGTCCTATTGCAAAGTAACTAAGGGAGGGTTCAGGGTCACCTGATGAAGCTTTAACTATAAGCTTTGTCAAAAAGGAAAGTTTTGAGTCTAATCTTAAAAGTAGAGTGTGTCTATGAAGACTAAATGACCCTCTTAGCCCTAACATTCCAGACATAGTCCCGGTGAAAGCCAAAAATTATTTACTGAAAATATGGCAAAATAAAATGCATTTAAACATGCTCAGTTTTTGTTACTTGTATTCACAGACTTTTTTTCAAAACACTGCCCCCAAAGCTCCAAATATGTCTCTTTGAATTTCTTTTAAAGTGGTATTAAAAGACTTTTCTTTTAATATTTTTTTTAAATAGTTTTGCAGATCTTTCACAAAGTCAGTACATCATCTATATCTATATAGACAGTATGATTGGTATAATAAAAATATTTGGTTGGCAGGTGTTTCGTCTGTAACCACACCGCCATCATTTGCACATCTGTTGACCATCTGTTCCTCCTGCTATTGTCTGGTGGTACTTGGGACTAAATAGAAAGACTAGCTAATATGTAAAGTATATAAATTATTATTGGACTAAAAGTTTGAGCAAAAACTTCACAGGTAACTAAAAGCAACTGATAGGCAGTAGAAATAAGCAAATGTAATGTAATGGTCAAAAAGTGAATGAATGGTTCAAGTACCCTGCTAAAAGTGCAATCGCTAGTTAAAAAGAAAACTGATAAAATACAATAGACAGCTAAAATGATTGTACCAGTGCAAGCTAAAATTATTCTAAGGAATTAAATTTCTTACAAGCCATTTTTTTAGCCAAAAGATGAAAGTAGTGGCTGAATGGCTGAAAAGTAGGCCAATAGGACAATTTAAGTAGTTAACTATCAATCAGATCTGGCCAAAGATCTAGTTAAAACGAATTCAACTGAACTCATCTGAGCATGAAAGGATTTAATGAAGATGGCTTTTTTGAGTCTACCTGACTGGGCTGTGTTGTTTGTCAGATTTTTAAAAAAAGTTGATAAGATATACAATAAAAAAACTCACCAAAACACAAGTGAGCTTGTGTGTCTCCTCGTTTAAAGGTAATTTTGTAGATACAATCTACCTTTATTTTTCATCATTCATAATAATTCAATTACAGTTGGCATTATTCTTTCTCTGACTCAAGCTTGTAAGGCAACATTTCTCTCAGGAAGTATCAGTCCAGCCTCTTTCTCTGTGACTCGCAAACAGTTGGAGATGCCTTAATCTGTGAGTAGCTCCTTAAAATAATCTAATGACCACCAACTTTTCTTCATTTCCCAGCCAGTATTATAATACACCGGCTTTAGCGTATTGGTTGCACAGACTATGATAAATGACTGGTTTCCTTGAGATGGATTGGAATATCTGTCAAGTTCTGCAACGTCTTTAGATTTTCATTTGTTTTTCTTCTTGTATTGTCGCCTTCTTCCCGTCCCTGTGTCTCCCTCACTGCATTTTCACTGTTTGCCTATGTGTTTCATGTCCTTTTTTCTGTGGCTTCCCATTGTATTTTGAAGGTCATGTCCTGGCACGGCTTGCTGTTTCTACTTGCTGTGTTTGTTCTTTTTCTGCCCTCATTTTTGTTTAATTTGGCTTACCAGTGCCTTATTACCACTCTGAATATTTTAACAGTCACTTTGTCAAGTTATCAGCCTCTTCTCCTGCATCTTCCCTCATGTCTCATGAGTTTGTTTTTCCTATCATCTTTTTGGATTTCCAGTACTTTTCCCAGTTGGGCTTTTTTTTATTCAGCTTTCCTTTTTGCTAGTCTTTTTTACATTTCTTTTTTGTTGCAAACTACATATCTGCTTCCTCGATAACATGCGCTTGACTCTGTTCAAGAACTCTCCCTTAAAAGAAAAACAACAATATCTCCTTCATGGGCTCAGTGTGACAATTTTCTCCTGATCTAAACATACAGCACCATGTTCAAAATAACAGCGGATGGATGAATGGAGTCAGACAGGGCCATTATGAGGATGCTTTTAAGTAGTTTCTGTTTGTCAATTTATTTTAAACAAAGTGGCATACTATGTTCTTCTTCTTCTGTTACTGAGTCTGGCTGTGCATTTGTGGTCGCCGTCATGAAGTGAAGAATAAATTCTACACCGAACAGATGCCTCTGCGATGCTTCATGGGTCTAAAATATTTATACAAGGCCATACATTAATGCAAAAACCCCCCAAAACAAATAAAAAAATGAAAACAAAACCCCCACATATATCAAGTACATCTTAATGAAGAGTTACAAGAATTTGTAGGATCCAGACAGAACAAGGGAGGGAGACAGGACAGCTCTAACATAGAGACAAATGACCTCGTAGCATCATGAACAGGGTGGGTATGAGCAGTACCAGGTAAAAAAAAAAAAAAAAAAAAATCAAAGTCTGTATCCAATGAATAGAGAAGGCAAAATACACAAAGGTAGATGGTGAAAGCTAGACCTGGACCAAACACAAGGATTGATGGCCTTGTAATTTCTTCTATTTTGCCCGCTAAAGATGATGAATCCCTCCGTGAGGAATTTAATCAAACTCCAACAGTGAACTCAGGTAGTAGTACAGCAAGCCTTTCATGGTTAAGTAAACAGCGCAGTACAAACAAACACAAAGCTTACGCGTAACCTTATATGTGACCTGAAAAAAAAACACATCAATTCTCAAATTCTGGCCTCGATTAAAAATCACGTTATCCAGCCATAAAAAAACGCTGCGGTCCAGAAAGCATGCGTGCATTTTCCTGCTGGAAAGTGTGTGCACGTGTCCTGTATTGGCTCTTTACTGTGTAGACTGAAGAGATTACAATACCCAAGCCTCATGGATCAATACTCACAAGCTATGGACATATGAATTGCCTGTGGCAATGTAAGGAAGACCACAAAACTTGTACAAGGAAGAATAACCCTTGGGGGAGGGGGGCGATGTGTGTGTGTGTGTGTGTGTGTGTGTGTGTGTGTGTGTGTGTGTGTGTGTGTGTGTGAGCTTGTTGCCAGAGTCAGCATGCTTAAAATAGTTATTGTTAGTCAATAAGTAATTTCTGTGTGAGAGGCTTCAATATACAGCCTATTAATTCAATTACAGCCGACAGTCTTGACTCAACAATTAAATATACAGAAAAACAGAGAGGTACAGAATAGAGGGAAAGGGAGAAAAGGGGGTGAGAAGAGAGAAGAAGCAGGTGAGTTTGGGGGTTTCTGTCATTATGATGGATAGATCAAGCGAACAGGGGCTCCCACAAGGAGGGATATAAAAATAGGCGAGCACCTCTCTCTTGCCGGTGCTCCACTCTGCCCATTTATCGAATCACAAGTCTCCTCGTTTTGTGATTCCCTTTCTTTTCACCTCTGACTGCCATGGCCTTGCACATCCCCTCTCAAAACCATTCTTCTTCACTGGTTTCTCCCAGCATCCTCCTCCCCTCCTTCCTTCTCTGTGCTCATTGACGTTTCTGCTTACCCCCACATCCAGCACAGACAAAACACAAAACCAATCCATCCCACTGGGTTTCTTCTTCATCACACTCAGCCAGAAAGGGTTTAATTTTTTTTTTTACTGATCCCAGATGACACACTATTTCAGTACCCACAATTTTTTTCCCTTCTTTTTTTTCTTCTGAAAAACCTATATTTACACCCAGGGATTGCTTAGAGACTCTTCTGTCCTTTTATCTCCGCTGCCTCTCCCTGTTTTGTATTCATGCTGCTATACAGATTCAACACATTCAAACTAGTGGTCTATGAGGGATACTAATGGAAGTCGTTCAGAGCACCACTTATTGTCCTGTGTGTCTCAAATGCTCAACAAACCAAACAGCGTTGAGACTGCTAAGGAAAGAATAGAAGCAGTCCTCTGCTGCTTCCCCCCAAGTTTTCACCCAAGTCTCACTTCCATTCTTCTTCTGTCCTCCCCAATCTCTATCACTTTCTCACTCATTAACCACACCCCCACTGCCATCCCTCTTCCTCTCTCTCTGGAGAGGAAAAACAAACAGCTGTCAGGGTCAGGCTCGCAGATGAATTCCAAATGACTTTGAAGGGCAGAGGGGCCGACCAACTTTCTCTAGAGGAGAAGCTGGTTACAAACATGCGTGCATGTGCTTGAATACAAGCACGCAAACAGCATAGAATAAATATGGCCCATTCATCGAATCCCCCCACCCCCAATACCACACTCACAGAAGCAGAGTGCAGCTACTCCTTGAATCAATACTGTGTCTTAAGTCGGCCTGCTGTCAAGGTAAAGGGAGCTTGTGTGTGTAAAATGGATCTGTGGGTGGTTACACACAAACACACACGCATGTGCTGAAGTGTGTCATTGAGAGTGTGTACACAAGTGGCTAAAGCTTGCTCCCATGTGATGACACAGATATTGTAAATCTCGATAAACAGAGAGGCACTGTGCGCAGGTTTGCTCACTTCCTCTTTGATTTATTTCACGAGTCCTCCTTCAAACTTTCTAAAGACGCGAGAAGTCAATGTCTCCTTCACCGGCTTGCCACCCATGGCTCCATTTGCAGCTCTCGCTGGGTCAAGATGAGTCGATGAATCATTTTTCATCTTATCAATCATATCTATGCGGTACCTCTCCATCTTGTCTGTTGAGTCCACTCTCTATCACTGTCTGTTACCATTCATCCATCATGAATAAAGGAGACCTTTGAATTATTCAGTGGTGCTAAGCAAAGGTTTAATCAAGGCATTAGCTCCATTCTTAATTCTTTCATGATGTTTTCTCACTGGTAGCGTCCTCTGAAGGAGCTCAAAGGTCACAGGCCTAAGGATTCTGTTTGCTTGACCAGGATCAAGGAAAACATCGTTACCTTTTGCCTTGATCTATACCCTGGTCACACTGACTGATTACAAAAAAAAACAAGGTTAATAAACAGAGTTATATGGACAGACATGTCAATCCACCTTTGATCCACGAGAGGTCCAGTCATTTTCAGTACACAGCTGGGTAGGCCTCTATGTGAGAATGGCTGCCCCTCCCTGAGTCTGGTTCTGCTGGAGGTTTCTTCCTGTTGAAAGTGAGTTTTTTGTTTCCACTGTTGCCACGTGCTTGCTTATAGGGGGTTGTCTGATTGTTGGGGTTTTCTCTCAAATATTTTAGGGTCTTTACCTTATAATCTAAAATGCCTTAACCTGCCAGCTCCTGCACTGTCACCCCAGTACCCACTATAAACCTAAACCAAACAACTTTTTTTTACAAAAGTCAAATGTGTCATGTTAGGAAGGGTGACTCTGGACATTCACATGTAAAAACAACTCAAACCATTTACTGCAGCTTGTTTGATCAAGCCACTAGAAAGGACAGTGTTAGTTTAAACTGTACCAACTGCATGTTGCCCTGTATGGGTGCATCTGAAATTATTATTATTATTTTTACCCATCTGTATATATAGAATAAGAGCCTCACTGCAATGTATGTATGCCTACTATATGCTGGTGCTAATGTTTTTGCTATACATAAAACCACGATGGTTGATTGGATTCAGTGTTAAAATGAGAAAAAAAAGAGTAATAATTTTTCCAGCCACACATGTAACTTGTACTCATGTCTCACAGGTTTCAACACTGGCTGACGAAATTTAATTCAAGACTTTTTAGCACTTGGGTATACGTCTGTGTGTATGTGCCTGCTCATGTGTGTGTATTAGTCCTTCCAAGTCTTTGAGTTTTGGCAGCAAGATCAGAGGAAATGTGTGTTGTTGTGTTTGCGAGTGTGCGTTCGTGATTTTGTGTGTGTGTGTGTCACAGAGAGAGAGAGAGAGAGAGAAAGAGAGAGCGAGTAGGCATGAAAGTGAGATTCTGCTCTGAGACGTTTGATGTCGAAGAACAGCGTCTGCTGTCTGTCTGCCAACTGCCAACCCTCTATCACCGTCCCAACACATGGCCTCCGCAAAGTGTGTGCATGTGAATGTGTGTGTGTGTGTGTAAGTGGCCTGATTAGGCGGGGACTTGGCGATGTGACACTGCTACAGAGCTAGTTAGACTCATAACGTGCACCTCACTGTGTCACAGTGTTAATGTGTGGGCCTGAGAACGCAAAATAGGATTTTGTTTTGAATCACATGACAGAGAGAAGGAGAGAGATGGAGGAAGTGGTGAGAGAGTGTGTTTGTGTGTGTGTGTGTGTGTGTGTGTGTGAGTGTTTGTGGGCATACTGGAAAGGATGAGTAATCTGTCACATTTTATACCCCTCATCTTTCACCAATGATCTTTGGATGGGTCCTTAACATAGTCAAGTATTCCTAATTGTTAATGCTGTGTATGTGTGGCTCTGTGCATGCATATGTTCTGTGTTTATGAACATTTCTTTGGATAGTGTTTCTCCATGTACGTGTAGATTGTGTCGCAACACTTTGAGAATACTGCAAAAGCTATTCCAACATGTCGGCAATTACAGACAAGCCAATCCTGTTTTTAACTTCAACTCCAACTTTGTCCAACTAAGGCAAAAGAGTGCAAAATACACTTATGAAACAAAGAAAAAGAAATTAAAAAAAACAGCAAATGAGACATACTGCTTGCTATATTTGGCCTCAGAAGGCCAAGGGATCCCTTTATGACGAGTTTTAGTTTGGTAAGAAGCAAAAACAGAAAAGATCCGAAAATGTCTGAAGAACTGAAAGCTGGGGGAACAAAAAACATTAAAAGGGAGCTGGAGAAGAAAGGCAAAAAAAATGAGATCTGTTTAAAAAAAAAGTCAAACACTTGTCTTGACTCACACTAGCAGACGTGTGTGCCTACGCAAACTTAAGCACAAACAAACAAAATAAAAACAGTGATTGAGGTACTAACAGACGCGCACGCAAAAAAAAAAAGAAAACATACTGAAATATTGGCAGAGCAAAGGGCTCAAAGATCAGGTGAATCTACAGAGCAAAAGACACATGGGTCTTTCTTTTGCACCCTTCTTGACATTTTCACTCTGATAGGGCCAGATATAGCTCTCCTGCCTCCTCACAGCTCACAAGAGCTCACACAAGCACGCACACTGTGACAATGAATAGTTCAAGACCGAGGGGGAGTGAATTATTTTGGAAGGAAAAAAACTGAACAGAATATGGTAACAAGAAAAAAAAGAAAAAAAAGAAAAGAAAGCGAACACTGGAGAGGCGATGGAAACGTCTTGTGGCAACAGACAAATAAGTGGTACTGCTGGAGTGATCCCGGCACCTCGTGTCGGCTACATTGATGAGGAAATTCACAATGCTGAAAGGCTTGAGAAATTGAAGAAGAAAAAGGAGAATGAGATGGAGGCCTAGAATCAAAAGTAAGAAAAATCAATACAGAGGCTTGAGACAAAATACAAAAGGACTTGAGACTGAAAAATGGTTTACACTGAATAGATAAAGACATGGAATTTTCTCAATGCTTTGTGCCCTTTGTGTGATACTTACGCTTACAATGTCGTGTCTCTATTGTCTTTGGATAGAAACCGAGGCAAGAGCGCTCCACCGATCTGCAATTAGTCAATTCATTTTTAATAGGTTCTGAGGGCTGTGTTGCATTAATTACGCCCAGGGGTGACAGGAGCATAATAATATTGATCGGTTTGGATGATTCCAATTTAGTCTTTTAGTTGCCAAGGTGTGGGGTGAAAGTTACCCGATGACTGCAGCTGCATATGTAATGTGTTAATATCATCAAATCTGACCAGTGCTGGTGCATGCGTTAACCTAAGACTGCCTTAGAAATTTGATTCACTTCTTAGTTTGTCTCTATGGCTGTCTGTTACACTTACTAAACTTACTTTCAATTGATGAACAACTTGCTGCACCACTTGAGTCACAACCACCCAGACTTCAGGGTACTCAAACTTCTTTTGACCGCCTTAGTTGCAAGGGGTCATGACACTGAAGACCCATCCTGATGCAATCCTGCCTGGGATTTGGTTCCTCTCTCAGTTTCAGGCATCTTTCACATGCCAGGCAAATGTGTTAAACAAGGGCTGCCATTGTGCTTAAGTATATGATAATAAAGGGTCCAGAATGAGGATCTATGTATGTGCAATAAGTTGGGAGTAAGACCCATCTCACCATTGCCATTACCCACTGAGTACTGGCACTAATGCCAAAGGACACCTTGTGTGTACCTCTCAAACATCAGCAGCTTTGACAGAATCTGGAAATGAGAATAGGTTGGTTCTGCCCTTCCTGACATTATGTGGTTCTCTAATTTTCAAAGATCTACTGTTAATTGGTGATTAAACAGTTTTATCAGATCTTTTATAGATGTTTATCATCACTTAACATTTTAATTAAAACCCACTGTTGTTAAATGACCCACAGCTACAACAGATTTACAGTTCTGAATTGGTACAAGAAGAACAATTAGTATCATAAACTTTAGATTTAAGATCTTAAGACACTTGTCAGATGATACTTGTTGCAGCTAAATGACTCTGCATTTGAGAAAAACAACTAATGGTTTTCTATGGCACTTTTACTATGGCTTGTGTGCAATGAGCAGTGCCAGTGTTTAAGTATAATGGAAGGAAGGTTTGAACAGGATTTGGACTGCCTCTCTCTCTTAATCCCTAGCATATGCTGTCAACCCACAATAGCATTTTAGTGATGTAGTAATCCTGCACAATGTTGCTGAAATAGATACAAAGCTGCTGTTTGTTTTAATTGCTATTTAATTGCTATTTCTGAGGCTAACTTTCACCGAAGTGGTTGTTACTACTGAGGCGACTGGGAACACGCTTACAACCTTCTGCATCAAGATATAGTTTACAGTGTTTTAATTCATACCAATTTTTTTTAAAACATCCCTCTGCAACTGATCTCAAGTATAAGCTTATGTAGGGTACTGTAACGGATATCAGCAACTTGCTGTTGTCTCCTAAAATAGATAGTTATGACTTTGCAAAGGGACCATGGGACAAAGTATGGGGTAGTCTAGAGTGACCCATTGATTACGTACAAAGGTGACCATGGTGCACTATTGATTGCAACTGGCAGGACAGACATACTCTTGCATAAAATGGTCAAAGCTTCCAATTTGACAAAATGGATAAAAGAAAGGAGATGAAGACAGACTGAAAACTTCTCCTATTTTTATTTGGGTTTTTTTTGTAAAGTCAAGACATCATGAAAATGGCAGCTGATGAGAATCCAAATAGTCATATTTCTCTGTTCTCTGGGCTTTCGCCTGACTCTCTGCCTGTACAACTGATACTTGGCTTTGCCATGGAAAGGGCTCAAAAAGGAAGATTTGGGACCAGCTGAGATACCAGGCTGTCTCCATGCCCGTTTATGGAGATGGAGGATAAAGTCAGATACTTGTCTGATGATTAGCCAGTGCTGAGTATTAAGTGGCAAAACAAAGAAGAGTTGCACAATCAGAGGTTAGTGACTCGAATATAGATCTATTCATCTTGTCTCTTTCCTCCCATTTGACTCCCTGCGAAACAAAGCCAACCTATTAAA
Source organism: Tylochromis polylepis (assembly GCA_015107715.1). Lineage (NCBI taxonomy): Eukaryota > Metazoa > Chordata > Actinopteri > Cichliformes > Cichlidae > Tylochromis > Tylochromis polylepis. The sequence continues at coordinate 12,297 of VVHJ01032355.1, forward strand.
GCAAGTATTGAGTGGAGAAGAAATGGTTTTAACAGAAATATTGACATTACCACTGCCTGCTTTTTTTCTGCTGAGCAGGGCACTTTTAATCAGAGCCTATTTCTTTGTTTGGTATCCATGCAATAACAGAGCAGAGTGTTTAGGTTTATGAATGCAAAATCTTGAAATGCAACAAATTCATGACGAGGGATATTCTGTGTCTCATGTTTAAAACCAATGAATTACTATATATGTTAGATGTGACACGACTGATGGGCACATCTTTTCATCACAGTGGTCTTTGTTGGATAGTGTAACTGAGGTATCGTAGGGTTTATTCACACTTTATTTTACCACTACAGCACTAGTGGCAATGAGAGAAAATAACTGTCCAATCAGAGATAATTACCTAAATTTGCTACTGTAATGCCTAACACCCCCGCAAGCATCAGGCTCATAAGAGGAACCTTCTACTTCAAGTCTGTATGTGTGAACAGTCATCGACAGTAATCATCAATAGCGAGAGCACCTCTTTAATCTTAATCTAGCAATGATGTTCCATAGGTGGGTGCATGTGTGCTATAGGTGTCTCTTATTAAAAATGTTGCTCTCTGCTGCGAGACTGTACCTGCCTTTTAATCAGGTAATCTCCCACTCCTTCTCTTTCACACATAAACAAACACTGGCCGGCAGAAACCTGCAAGGTAACGCCATTGCATGCCTCGCCATGCTGTGTGATGCCCCACGGTGCTGCGCTCCATTCGGTGAGGCAGCATGAAGCACAAATCAATATGGATTAAAACTCTGTAAGGAGCTATCTACTCATCCCCTCACACTACATACAGAAGCGAAACGTGTGCACTTAGTATGCCAGATTGCTGAATTTTCCCCTTTTAAATCAGAGAGGAAAAGTGAAGAGTTTAAGATAAGCTAGCTGTAAAGTAAGGGCTACCCTGACAATGAAGAAAAACACCTGCGCTACGTCCAGCTCATGCCACCCGTGGTTCATATCCATCACGTTGCTTAGAGGGCAGCATGGTGGGGGGGCTGGAATCAGCACCTCATTCCACCTGCCACACCTAGACTGAGCGTCAGGCACGAGGACTCACACACATGCACACGGAGTGACAGCCCTGGTGGTAGGCCTCAACCCCCATAGCAATGGTGGGCCTCCCACAGTGCACTGCAGGACACCAGAGATTATCCCGACACTTGCAGACAGTCACAGAATGTTAATCCTCAGCCATCTCTTCTACTGTGCTGTTAAATCTGGATCTTACTCTCAATTGCTCCTCCTACAAATCTCCCTTCTTTCTTTATCCATCACTCACCACATCCTCTCCCTCACAATCCACTAGAATCTTCCTCAAATTCCCTGCTCTAACCCCTTCCTACCGCCTGTTTTTAACTCCATCCTCTCCTCCCCTAAAATCTCTTGATCCCTGTTTTCTACTCGAGAGCGACAAGGCCTCATCCCCATTTTTCTCTTATCCTTTCTCTCCGCTCCCAGCCCAGCCCTCGCTATCAGCCCCGCATTGATCTTCTCATCCCCAAGAACACAAAACACCAATCAGCCTGTCATAATCACTCTGTTGGAGGAGGAAGCGCTGAACGCCAAGTGCAGCTGCTACGTGTTGAATTAGAGAAAGCAGAAATGCTAACGCTGCAGCTCATAGTAGTATGGGTTGGGTTTTTTTTGTGTTGCTTGAACATTTTACTGGATGTGTTCTATTTTTAAATATGCAGAAAAGGGAATACGAAGGTTTATTAACTACACTGTTGATTCCATTCTGCTAATGATAATACTGATTCTCATTCCTTTTTTATTTGTATCCTGGAACAATAAAGTGACAGCTGCCGGGACTGTTCATTTAAAAAATTACAGAGGAACAACCTCTGAATGGTATCTGGTCTCCCGCAGCTTCTCTTCTTATTCACTGCGATTTGACTCATAAAAATTGCCCTCTACAGATTGTACTTTTTTTTAACTACTTGTCCCACAGGATTTTTCATCAGGACACTGTGTCTGCTAACTTCCAAACAATAAATGCAGTTTACGATCTGTCAGCAGTCTCCAGTCTGTTAACTTCCTCATACTGCTGTTGTCATGCAAAACACATGCAAACTTCTTGTCTTCATATACGTCAGCAACTTTCCACCACTGGTGATGTTGAAGAGTCAATAAAAGTGAGGCTGAAATGTTTTCTGTGATGCACTTAGATCATAAGAGCGGAGGGGGTCCAGAGTCTGGAGACCAGGTTTGGGCTAATAGATTGAACTTCTCAGGCAGTCTTTAACAGGTTTGACTCAGAAGCCCTTCCCTTCCCCATCCACCAGAGCTCATCACACCTCCTTCACACCTCTCTGCAACCCCCCACAGCACCGGGGACATCAGATGCACCTCATCT
>VVHJ01032356.1:0-17844 GCA_015107715.1 Tylochromis polylepis
TAATGATGACATAAGCCCTGCTGGTGGTGCTCGCATCCCTCTCCAGTCCAGTGTAGATAGTGATGTGATAAGGTATGACTGCATAGAAAGGGCCAAGCAACTATTTGTTCATTTGATGCATTCAAGGGATTAACAACAAACACATGAGAGAGCGTCAGATGAACTAGCAGTGCAGAAGACACTTGAGTTTTCTTACTTGGGAGATCAATTTCTTCCTCTTTCTTCTTCTTGTTCTTCTTGTTCATGTTACTGTCGACGCTTTTCTGCATTAGGGCCAAGTTCTTCTTTTCACTGGCAAAGCTCTCTCGAACTCCTTCATAACCCTGAGAAAACAGAACGGACACTTAGTGATGCAGCAGCCATATCTGCAGAGATACAGACCCAAGTCGATGCTACGCCACTAAATGTATGATAAAGACTTCAAAAAAGCGCTGAAATTATTTCAGATGGTGTGCCATGAAAGAACAGAAAATGAATCTTAGTCACTTTGGTGATCAACCTTCATTCACTTTAAAGTGGACCTGTCACACTTTTCCTTATGTTATGTAACATATACAGCAGGACTCTGTGTTACAGTGGTAAATGCGCTTATACAGCCAAAGCTTCAAAGAATGAGGTCGGCATATGTGCAAGTAATTCACATGAGCCAAATGCTCATGCTTCTGACTCCTCTAAACCCTCAGTTTCCAACTTTTTAAATTAATTTATTTTTTATTCTTGGCTCTGTTGTTGGGAGAAGATATCCCTGATATGGTCTTCTCAGGCACACAGGTCTGGCTGTGAGCACAGAAACCCCACCACTTGCTGTTCAAACCTTCTGTAATTGTGGGGCTGCCAATGAGAATAAAAGGGAGCTAAAATGGCTTTTTTTTAGTCTGTGAATGAACTGAAGGGCAGTTATTACTTTTTTGAGTTCTGACTCATGTAAAGCTATTGTAAAAACATCTAAGAATAAAAATTTGGAGCTAGAAATGAGGACAATAGGTTAATTGCGGTAGAAATAGAAGAAATCAGTATCTCAAAACCTCTATCGTGTAAGAAGTAGCACTTTAGATTGTTCATGTTACCTTGACATAAAAGTATCTTTTGATGCGTCTATCCTCTCTCTTCCTGGAGAGCCAGCGTTCGCATAAGAAGAGGAACACCTCCTCCGTATCAACATCAACCACCTCCACCTGGTCCAAGTACCAGTCAGGACTCACCATACTGTTATCATGGAGAATTTTTATTTTGAAAATCTGACCGAGGTCGACTGCCTCTATAGTGAACTTATCCACCTGGGAGAAAAGAAACATTCAGGAAATAACATCAGCATTATGTACTTCTTTTTGCTCTATTATCTGGAATATATATCTGCAGTGTAGGATGTAGGAGACAAGAATTAAAAAGGTCACAAAGTTCACGCTTTCTTACAGATCCTCTTTCAAACTTGTTGTTGTTTGTCTCTGACTTGCTCAGTTTTCTCTCCCCGGTGTCCCCCAGGTCCCCGTAAATGGTGAGGAAGACGTTGGCATCAGTGCCGGCTCCATACACATCACCTGTCATCACGGAAACTTTGTATGTGTGGGCTGTAGTGGGAGACAGTGATCACAGACAGACAGGCAGGGGATTTTGTGTGAGGCAGCTGCCAGGAAATAGATTGAAAATGAAGCAATTTTCTATCGTAGTTTGATGCTGCTGTCATAACAGAGACTCATTCAGGGGTATAAAGGACCAGAAGGGAAAACTGTTTCCAAACTAATGCTCAGATGGGCAGATAAAAAGACAGGATGACAAATCGTTTTTGGGTTTCTAAGAATGCAGCCAACAGGTAACATACTCTCCAGAGCGTCTTCCACCTCGACTTCAGTCACTTTCAGGCTTCCATCTCTTGAAAGTTTCTCTGTGATGATGTCAGAGGGCACCAGCTCTCTCACCGTTTCTCCATCGTCCTCTGACTTGGCAAGCCACCGCTCACAGGGGAAGATCACGGTCTCTGAACCCTACAAAGAGACGATTAAATTCTGCAGTTTAATCTGTGTGTTTGTGTCTCAGAGGAGGATCAGCAAACAGAATATTTAGACGGGCTGAACAGCAACCCAATATGTTGAATCACAAATGAAATCACAGTGCTGCTTAAATAGCTAAGAAGACAACATCACCACCTGCTGACTAAAAACAGAACTGTTCCATTATTAGAAGAAGGGAATCAGAGGATATGCTCCTCAGTGCTGAAATCCATCTTATGAATGAGGCTTTGGGGTGTGGCAGCCCAAATACAGCCCTAATACAGTGTCAGTCCTCTGCGGGGTGAAATGTAACTCTGGAAATTTAATATACGACTGCACAGTTTTAAAAACTTGAGTGCTGACATTTAATTTATTTTTTTATATTTGCACTCACAAAGCAAATATGGTTCTTTTCATGTATTTAACTGTTTTAGATTCACAATTTTCACACAAAACATGCAACCATTTCATAAGATATGATCACCTGTACTAGAGTGAAGTACCCATAATATACACTCACTGGCTACTTTATTAGGTACACCTTATTGGTGTCCTTTTTGGCTTCAGAACTCCCTTAATTTTTCATGGTACAGTTTCAGCAAGGTGCTGGAAATGTTCCTTAGAGACTTTGGTCAATATACACATAATAAAATCACACAGTTGTTGCAGATTTGTCGGCTGCACATCCATGATGTTCGGCATCATGGAGTCCACCACATCCTGAAGGCCATTTGAGGACATTGGACTCATTGTAATGATCAAGAAAACAGTTTTAGATGATTTGAGCTTTGTGATGTAATGTGTTATCCTTCTGGAAGCAGCCATCAGAAGGTGTGTAAACTGTGGTCATAAAGGGATGAACATGGTATGTAACAATATTTAGGCAATCAGTGGTGTTGCTCAGTGATGCTCAGTTGTTACTAAGGAGCCCACATAAAATATCTCCAACACCTTTATACCACCATCAGCCTGAACTGTTGGTACAAGGTAGGATGGACCCATGCTTTCATATTTGTATAGCCAAATTCTGACCATATCATCTGAATGTTGTGGGAGAAATTGAGGGTCAGACAAGGCAATGTTTTTCTAATGATCTATTGTCCAATGTTGGTGAGCCTGTGTGAATTGTAACCTCAGTTTCCTGCTGTTAGCTGATAGCAGTGGCACCCAGTTGTGCCTTTAAGGTATGCCTTCTGCGTGTCTTGGTTGTAACAAGTGGCTTTTTGTGTTACTGTTGCCTTCCTAACAGCTGGAAGCAGTCTGCCAATTCTCCTCTGACTCCCAGCATCAACAAGACATTTTAGCCTAGTGAATTCACTGCATATTATCTCTTGTCCGGGCCGTCCTCTGTAAACACCAGAAAGGTTAGTGCAAGAAAGTCCCAGTAGATCAGCAGTTTCTGACATATTCACACCAGTACATCTTGCACCAACAACCATGCCACCTTCAGAGTCACTTAAATCACCTTTCTTCCCTATTTTGATGCTCAATTTGAATTTCAGCAGTTTACAGTCATGTCTGCATCACTAAATACATTGGGTTGCTGCTATCTGATTGGCTGATTAGATATTTACTTTAGCAAACCAGTTGAATAGACATACCCAACAAAGTGGCCCTGAGTATATCAAGTAGTTCAAATTACCTCCACCTCTTTCTACAGTACAATGCTACTTACATACTTTCTGTGCTGCCAGCCATCAGTAATAGTAATTCACCAATATATTACCACAATATTCACCAAAGTGTTCTAAATTGCTATTTTCACATTGTTTACTTAAGCCAGTAAAACACTTTCCCTCCATTCACATATCCTCCACAGACAGTACCTTTCCTTTCCTGAGGAGGCGTCTGATTTCCACTCTGTCCAGATGCCAGCCTGGGTTCACCCCACGGTTGTCATGGCCGATACGAATCTTCTCAATTACATCTCCGACATCTTCTAGCTGCACAGAAAACAGAACACTTGGCTACACGGACACCACTTTCAGAACTGCAGTTCACCGCTGTAAATGCACAAACACAGTCATGACTTTGCTGTTCTAGTCCCCAAAGCAGGACGAATGTATTTATTGCTTCCCATTATTTAACTTATTGTACCTCAACAATAAACATGTCCTCAGCTCCTCTCTCAAAGTACATTCTCCTCTCCCTCTTGTTGACACACAGAGACTTCTGCTGGGTGCACACTGCATCTCGGCCGTACAGGATGATGAAGACGTCTGCATCTGTGCCGGCTCCAAACACGTCACTTGTGAAGATTTTGATCTCATAAGGAACGACTATAAAATGGAATAATAACCAATTAAATGACAAATACTTTTAATACAGTTAGAATATGGTGCACTTTTTTGTGATTTACTGTTGATTTACATGGTGTGTAAAACTCTGTTTGAAGAGGATTAGGGAACAGCTCCCTGATGATGGCTCCATCGTCTTCCCCTCTATCCAGCCAGCGGCCGCAGGGGAAGTGTAGTTTCTGTCCCAGTGATGGAGCATCAATCTCCACCCAGTCAAGAAACCAGCCTGCTGACCCTCCCCCTTAAACATTAACAGAAAAGACTGTGATCACTTATGTAGATGTATTCTGAGTAATTTTGTATTATTCTCGGCACAGGCAGCCAGTCAGTCCTAATGTACCATTGTTGTCGTGTCCAATACGCAGCTTTTTTAGGGGTCCAAGGTCCACGGCCTCAACGGTAAACACATCAATCATACCCCGTTCAAACTTGTTCTTATGGGTCTTTGAAGCCTTCAGGTTAATAATTCCTGTGGATGCAGAACACAGACTAATTATCATTTTAAACACACAAAGCAGGCAAACAGCGCAGTGTAGTCGCTTCCAAAGCTACCTGTGTCATCCTTGGTGCCATACAGGATCATAAAGACATTAGCATCTGTTCCTGCGTACTTCTTGTCACCAGTTTTTATCCTCACTGTGTATGTTGTTGACATGGCTGCAGTAAGAAGTAACCAGATTAAATAATCACTGGGTTATATTTCTGAATAATTTAGAAAACGCTTAATATCTGATATAAGTCGGACACTTCTTTCTTCGTACGCAGTAACGTTGCTCTCACCTTTCTGTTCCAAACCAAGAGTAGCTTCAGAGTCATCTTCGTCATCATCATCTCCCTTCTTCATGAAAGCCTCATCCACAGGAACAAGCTCTCTGGCAAGCTGTCCGTCATCCTCATCAACAGCCAGCCACCGATTACAAGGAAAAAAGTACCTAAAATATATATGCCAGGATAGATCAATTTTTCCATCTCCAAAAATCATTTAAAATATTTCCAACTACCATGTCACACCACACAGTGGAGCTCTACAACACATGCAGAGGCTCTGTCTGCGACGTAGGATGAGGATTTTTTGTGAAGCCTTTGTGTTTCTGAATTTGTGTCTAGTATGACTCAGCAAATTGCAAATTAGTTTTCTTCATTAAGGGGTCTTGTGAAGAAGCTGTTAAACACATAAAATCAATTCGCTGGTGACATACGTGGTGTCATCTTTGTTGTCCACAATCTCCACTCTGTCCAAAAACCAGCCGGCGCTGGCCTGGCTGTTGTCATGGCGGATCCTCAGCTTTTTCAGAGTCCCCAGGTCGACTGCCGAGATGTCGAAAACGTCCTCCTACGTCGCCCGCCAACAAGCCCGGTGACAAAGGGTCAAGAAATGTCACAGGTTAGCGGACCATGAGAACCTCATTACTTATTCATCTGATCTTTGTTTAACCCACAAGGCTACCGAGGCCAAACATTTGTTTGATGAGAGACTTTGCCAGGAAAACAGTATCAATTACAGCAATCTTGACAATGCCAGTGGATTAAACACATCCATTACAGCAATATAAAAGCATCAACATGAGATTTAGCATTTTAATAAGGCTGATTTTTAGACCTTGGGCAGATTGGGCTACCTGTTTCCCCCATATACAGAGTCCCTGTGAAGCTAATGCAATATCCTTCATGGACAGACATGGTAGTGATATCCATATTCTCGCTTAACTCTTTGCAAAAATGTCAATACATGAGTCAGTGCGATTCAATTTTATTTATATAACACTATGTCACAATCACCTCAAGGCCCTTTAAATTGTAAGGTAGAGATCATACAATAATACAAAGAAAACCCAAACAAACAGATGATCCCCTATGAGCAAGCACTTGGCAACAGTGGGAATGAAAAACTCCCTTTTAACAGGAGATAAAGTCCAGCTGAACCAGGCTCAGGGAGGGGCAGCCAATGCCACGACTGATTGGGGGTGAGGGGAGGAAGACAGGACAAATCAAAAGTTAACAAACTGATTTCCTTCAGATTTTCAGCAAACCAGGTTTACCTGGCCTTTCTCAAATTTGTTTAGGTTGTTGGATTTCTTGAGGTGTCGCTCCCCCGTGTCGCCTGTCTCCCCGTAGATGTTGATGTACACATTGGCATCTGTCCCTGCCCCCCACAGTGTCCCAGTGAACACATGTATCTCATACGAGTTCACTGTCGGAGAAACATGGTAAATCATCAGTGACATCATGAAAATGCACGAGGGCATTTGCTTGATTTTCAGCCTCACAGGCTTCAGCAGCAGATATCAGTGAGTCAACATGACCATATTCATGCTCTACTTACTCTCCAAGTCTTCATTGTCCTCAGTCAGCAGCTCAACCACAATCTCCCTGTCTTCCTCATCCCTGGCCAGCCAACGGTTACAAGGGAAAGTAAATGTCTCCACTACGTCCTGCAGCTCCTCAATTATTTCCACCTCCTCCTCCTCTTCCTTCTTCTTCTTTTTCTTATCTTTCTTCTTGTCCTTTTTGCTTGTCTCTTCTTTCTTCACCTCAACCTGCACCATAGCCATCGTCAGGCGCTTGATGTCCACAGTCTCCAGAAACCAGCCGTCTCCAATACCCTTCCCGTCGTGGTAGATACGTATCTTGTAGATCTTACCAACATCCTGAGCTTCAATCTAGGTTGCAGGCATGAAACAACAGTCAAACCAGGAACTTAAATCTCTGACAGACTTGGACATAACCTAAGCAGTATTAATACAGACCTTGAAGATGTCAGTGGTGCCACGTTCAAAACTGTTGGAACGGCTTTTTAGAGGCAGAACTTCAGTTTTTCCTTCATATCCATAGATCTGACAGAAGACTTTGGCGTTAGTTCCAGCTGCACGCACATCACCTGTGACTACTGTCACTTCATAGTTGATCACTGTCATAGGCAAAAGGATTAAGCATTATGAGAAGCAGTGTATCTCAACTTATCACTTTCAAAATGATTAATTCTGGCTGTGCAAACTGTTTTTTTGTTTTTGTGTCATGTACATTGTTCAATATCCAACGTCTCGCTGGGATAGAGCTCCACCTCCACCTTTCCATCAGCTTCATCTTTACAGAGCCACCTGTGACTTGGGAACATGTACTGCTTTCCGTGAACCGGCACAGAGATCTGCACGCTGTCCAGAAACCACCCGGCCCGCAGGCCTTCGTTGGTGTGACCTATCAGAAGTCGATTGATCTGTGAGCATCAGAAAGCACACAGGCAAAAACTCAGTCAACAAACATAAAGAAATGTCTTAATGTCTGTCTTTAATTACATACAGTACAAGTCTTGCAAACTTGCCTTCCCGATGTCAGAGGTTTCGAGGGTAAAGATGTCCGTGCGACCCGTCTCAAAGTAGTTCCTGAGGTCATTGTCGGAGACTGCTAATATCACCTTGCTCGTATCACCCTTCTCCCCATACAGCTTGACAAACACCTTGGAGTCGGAGCTGGCCCCGTTCACGCTGCCTGTCTTGATTGCTATCTGGTAGCTGACATCTGAGGAGTGAAAAAAAATGGGTTTAAAAAATTGATGTATGCCTAAAGAAACTAGACTTTTTAAAATGTTCTTTATGTACTCACTGAAGAGACGAAGGCCTTCTCCCGCTGGAACTAACTCACGGACAATCTGTCCATCATCCTCATTACGGTCCAACCACCTGAAGAAAAACACAAATGTAAATGCACCTCAACGGCATGAAAACAGAATGAGAGGAGCCTTCCTACACACTTAAAAAATCCCTGGAAATGGAAATATTAAAAAGACAACATAATATTTATGTATTCAGAACTTCACTGAAAGAATGATGCTGTAGGACTAACAGAACCTCTGAAACTCAACGAGCCGTTGAGCAATAAGAGAATAGGAAACAGAAGGAATATGATATTAACTGACTTGAATTTTAGCGGTTACATTTTCCGGAATAAAAGCCCAATCATTAACTTAATAATCATAAAACATTTAAGTGGCCTGACATTATTCATGTTACCATTTCCACATTGAAAGTGGGAATCAATTTTCCCTGACTGGCAAATCAGACAGAGGAGGAGTAGGTAACACTGCACCTCAGCCTTGTGGTTTTGGCACCAATGTTAGAAGCACAGAGCTGGCCACATTCATTTAGTCTCCATTTGTAATGGCACACTCATCCATCAGTGGCCTAACTATTTACACACGAGCCACTGGAGAACCAGTGAAGGTAAGAGTGGTCAATTTACAACACTTAAGAGGGATTTAGAGCTGTTGGAAGAATTTTGTCTGACTGGCTTCTGTCTGTGTTGGTTTCAGAGGAAAGTGGACACTACATAATGTATGCAATTTCTGTATATAAAACATATATAAATATGTATGTAATATACAAAATAAACTTTTTTTAAGCTTCTTGTGAAAAGAATGACACATCCATCCATCCTCTTATTCAATTCAGGGTCACAGGGTGGCAGGAGCCTATCCCAGCTGTCTTTGAGCGAGAGGCAGGGTACACCCTGGACAGGTCGCCAGTCTGGTGCAGAGCTAACACATAGAGACAGTAGAGACAATAAGGCTGAGATGGTTTGGACACGTAGAGAGGAGGGATAGAGGGTATATTGGACAAAGGTTGAATACGGAGCGGCCAAGCAGGAGGGAAAGAAGAAAACTACAGAGGAGGTTCAGAGATGTAGTGAAGAAGGACATGTAACGGGTTGATGAGGAGAATGGGAGGGATAGGGGTGAGATGGAGGTAGATGGTCCGCTGTGGCAAGCCCTAAAGGGAGCAGCCAAAAGGAGAAGATGACTGTATGCTAATTAAAGCTCCAGCCAATGACTGGTTAGCTTAATCTAGCATAAAAACAGGAAACAGGAGAAAACTGCTTGGTCATTGTCCAAATTTCAAACCTCTGCCATGACCATTACATTTTACAGAAAGCATTTCATCACTTTGACTGCATAGGAAACGCAAAATGGCAAGGTATATAAGTTGCATTTACATTTTCTGTTTATGTAACAAGACTGCCCTGAGTTTCTTCCAGCTCAGATGTTCATATTAAAATAAATTAATACTTCTCCAGTCAGACACTAAATAGCCTTACACCACTGTCTACAACACCACAACTTTGCTTTTCAAGTCCTTTTACTTAAATAACATTTGAGGAGATAGCTGTAAAAGTTCTGTTAAGTGATTTTTTTAATAGAGTGCTTTTAGTTTAATATTTAGCATATAGTGGCAATGAAATTAATAATCTACCTCCTGCAAAGAAAGCATGTCTGTGAGAGCATTTGAGTTATTTGGAAACTATTGTCTTGCCTGTAACAAGGAAACTCAGTGGCTACACTCTCTGGCTGGCCTTCCTCCCTGACCATCACCTTATCCAGGTACCAGCCACAGCCTCCACCACGGCCGTCATGACCCACACGGACCCTGCGCACTTGTCCCAAGGACACAGACTCAATGAGAAATTCATCGTGCTGAGGGAAGACAAAGAGACAGCCAGGTAAAGATGCTTGCTGTGCATTTCACACATATTTACTTAATTATTGGGTTCATTCTTGTTTATTAATACACTTACGTTTCCCTTTTCAAATTTGTTAACATTGTTTTTGCTCATAATCATGAGTCGATCCCCCGTGTCACCCAGGTCACCAATAACATTGAGGAAGACGCTGGCATCTGTGCCACTACCACTGACATTTCCTGTGCAGATGGTGACTCTGTACTTCATCACTGAAGAAGCAAACAGAGAGTAAAGAAGCTGCATTCACTCAAAACATACTGTTGTAAATGACTGTGAACAGTCTGAACATCTGCAGTGTTCTGCAGAGCCCTCTTACAAGGCAGCGGCTCATCGATAAGTCCTCCTGTTGCTGGAAGCTCTCTGACAATCTCATTATCATCTTCATTGATGTCCAGCCAACGGCCGCATTCAAAAGAATATTTCTCCATGGTTAGCGTCTTGAGCAAGGTGACCTGCAGAAAATCATAATTCGGTTCATAACATTCCTTTCAAACAGGACTGCAGCAATGACAGCATCTACACTGCTAAAAAAAATTAAAGGAATGCTTTGAAAACACATTGGATCTCAAAGGGAAAAATAATCATGCTGGATATCTATACTGATACAGCCCTGTCCAGCTCTCCTAGAGTCCCTGCCTGTCTCCTGGAATGTCCTCCATGCTCTAGAGACTGTGCTGGGAGACACAGCAAACCTTCTGGCAATGGCACGTAGATGATGTGCCATCCTGGATGAGTTGGACTACTTGTGCAATCTCTGTAGGGTCCCAGTATTGCCTCATGCTAACAGCAGTGACACTGAACCTAGCCAAATGCAAAGCTAGTGAAAAAAACAGTCAGAAAAGATGAGCAGGAAAAAAACTTCAGTGGCCTACACTTGTAAAACCATTCCTGTTTTCAGGGTCACATTTTTGGCCCTATCTTGTTGTTAATTTCATTAAAACCAACGCAGCTGAAGCTGATTTCATCAGAACAGTATTTACCATCTATCCATTCTCTTCCACTTATCCTTGTCAGGGTCAGAGAGAGAGCATGCAAACTCCACACAGAAAGACCGTGACCTGATGGTGGAATTGAACTCAGGACCTTCTTGCTGTGAAGCAACAGTGTTAACCACCATCCTTCCTAATTGTTATGCATTTACCATGTCAACACATAATAACATGCTAGCATTTGTTAGATAAACTGGAAGATAAAAGCTTAAAGCAATTCATCTTTAAGGTTTCACTTAAAAAGACAAACTTTAATAATGTTAAAGGCCGGGAATCAACGAAGTCCAAAGGCAAACATTCCAAAAAAATGCTGAGATATTTCAGTCTGGAGCAAAGTGGTAAACTGATCCAAAGACTTCACTATCCACAGTAAAAGTAACACTTGCTCAGTGCCAGATTCATTGCTCAAAGGTGGCCCTGTACAACAGACTTAACAGCTTGTACTGACAATTCAGACAGACAGGGCAATGAGTTTCACCTTTGCTAAATGCCAGCCAGCAAATGGATGTCTCTTCTCATGCCAGATCCGCAGTTTCAGCAGTCTCCCAATGTCTGGCATTTCAATCTACAATGATCCCCAAGTGTAAAATAAGAATGAACAGTTTAAAAAAGTTTCTTTGATGGACTTCATGATTATTGTGATAAATGAACAATAGAAGGAGCCGTTGTATTCACCTTATCAGGTGAACTCAAGGCTTACCATGAATTTATCAATCTGACCCTGTTCAAAACTGTCCGAGTTGTTCTCTAGTTTCATTTCATCAGACTTGCCCTTCTCCCCATAGATCTGCAGAAATACCTGGGCGTCTGTCCCTGCCCCTTTTACATCTGAGGTCCAAATCCACAGCGACCATGGGTACTCTAAATGGAAACAGAGTCAGTGTGATACTAAAGTAAGTATAGAATATTTATGTTTTGATGTTTTATTCAGTAAGTAAAGGCACAATGAAGACACTAACTTTTCTGTTTTTTCTGCCTGAGAGAGACCATTTCATACAGCTCCCTCTCAATCAGCCCATCTCCCTCATCCTCATCCAGCCACATCCCACACGGAAATGTCTGCTCTATCCCCGTGAACGGACAGTATATAACCACCTGGATGAGAAATGGTTGATGGATGTATGACACTTTGAGAATCAACCTGTACATACTTAAGAAAAACACACAAAAAAACTTTTAAAAAATTTACCTTTTCACAGTACCATCCAGCACCAACTGCACCATTGTCGTGCCCGATGGTGACTCTGCTGAGTGGGCTCATCAGTTCACAGATCTCTACATTGAAGATGTCGATGAGACCGCGCTCAAAAGCCCCGCCTTCAAGAAACACTTTGCCACTGTTTTTTATGCCCTTAGCTCCATGCATCACCATGTGGATCTTAGAGTTGGTGCCCGCACCCCTCACATTTCCAGTCATCACTTGGACATTGTACACAATTCCTAAGTAGAAACAGGAAAATGCACAACACAGTTTTGGTCAAAAGTGTTAACACTGAAATCAACATTGGCATCATCATCATCCACACCAGTAGTCTCTTCTAGCTCCTGATGTCATGATGGCTCTTTAGTAGCTAAATGCTCCACTACATTGACTGAGCACCCAATGAGCCACCTGAGAAAATAATGTGCAGTAGGTTTTTTTTAGAGCTATAAAACTCTATTGAAAAAGGCAGGTGAAGCTGGTATAGTTTACTGTTCATATAGGTCCACCACTAATAGTGCTCCCTTTTAAAGTTTTTCAGGAGTTTGTGTTTTTTTTTCTTTTTTTTCCTACAGTGGCATCAAACACTAAGGTGAGTCAACTCTAAGGGTTCAGGACATAATGAAAACAATCTGGTCCTTAGCAAGTCTTAAAATTAGGTCAACATAATCAAAGGATCAACCAAACATGGCATATTACACAGTGTCATTACTTATTTTTTAAGGGGGAAAAAAGTCAAAATGCAGTCCACCCTTACTGCTTCCATTGGGATTAGGAGGGTGATGAAATGCACTTGATTTATTGATCATTAGCAATTGTGATCACGTCTATAAAAGCAGAGGTTTAGGCAGTTTAGTTTTGGCGGTGTGCTGGTCTGGAGCAGTCAGGGGTGTGTTAACACAAAGCCAAGAAGGAAAGACATCAGCAACGCTCTTAAAGGATCAGTTGTTGCTGCCCATCAGTGTGGGCATTTATAAATAATTTAAAGTCCATCATTCTACAGTGGGAAAGATTATTCACAAATAGACAGTTGCCAGGTGGACATTACGGCAAAAATCCCCTCTTGGTTAGACTGCAATGCTCAGAGAAATGGCAGAAACCCAAGAGCTACATCACAGACTCTGCAGACCTCAGTTAGCATGTTAAATATTAAAGACTAAACAAATATTGTTTGTTTGAAGAGGCTGTCAGGAGAAAGCATTTTCTCTCTAAAAAGAACATGGCAACATCGCTTAGGTTTACAAAGTAGCATCTGAGTAAACCACAAAACCTCTGGAACAATGTCCTCTCGAGACCAAAGTGGAGATGTTTGGCCATAATGCACAGAGGCATGTTTGGCAAAAACCAAACACAGCAGATCAGTGCAAATGCCTCCTATCAGCCGCCAAACACGGTGGTGGAGGGTTCATGGTTTGGGTTTGGTTTTGCAGCTACAGAACCTGGGCACTTTGTACTCATGGAGTTGATCGTGAACTCATCTATACACCAAAGAATCCTATAGTCTCATGTGAAGCCATCTGTCTGAGAGCTAAAGCCTGGCTGAAATTGTTTCACGCAACAGGGGAATGATTCCAAGCAGAACAGCAAATGTAAAACAGAATAGCTGAAAAAGAAAAGAACTGAGTGTGGCAGGGTGTGGTCCCTGGCGTGGCTGCAAGGGAGGAGTGAGGCAGTGAGCTCGCAGGGCGGAGCCGCGCAGGTGAGAGGTGCTGGCAATCATCTGTGGCTGATTGCATGTGTTTTTGTTTTGTCCTGGCAGTGACGAGAGAGAGGTGAAGCGTGACGGACGCCAGCTGAGCTGACGACTGAGAGTAAATCGTGTATCGGCAAATAAAACGTGTTTTGAATAGCAACCACCGGTGTGTGCGTGCAAGTGTGTGGGTCAGCTCGTGACACTGAGGCACTACAGTACAATGGCACAGCCGAAGTCCAGACCTCAACCTGATTAAAGTGCTGTGGCAAGACCTTAAGAGAGCTGTGCAAAAACAAATATCTGCAAACTCAATGAACTGAAGCAACACTGTGATGAAGAGTGGGACAAAATTAATCCACAGTGATGTGAGAGATCAATAAAGTCATACAGAAAACCATTATTCAAGTTTTTGCTGCTAGAGGTAGTTCTACAACTTACATGGGGCAATATATCACTTGTTACTCTCTCAGGTTGGTTTTCCAAATTATAAGACCTGGTAAGGACTAGATCACTTTTTATTATGTCCTGATGTGTAAAATCTGAAAACTGACACAGGGTCTACTGTCTTTTTGCCATGACTCTATACATGCTCTCCAATGTGAATGAATTTTTGTAGAATTTCAATATTTGACCTAAATAATCTCTACATAGGAATACAAATAATCGACACAACATTGTCAGCATTTGCAGTTTAAACAGGGCTGTTAAAAATTCTTCAGATGTTTCGAAATTTGCAAAACTGGCCAACTGTTTCCACAGACTTCGAGCTTCATACATAGGTCCCAAAAGTCTATTTATATTTTAATATTATACACAGTAATTTTACATGAATTTGAACTATTTGCAATTTCAGTTACCCTCGAAAAATTGGTTCCAACAATTTTTTTTCCTCACCCATTGGTTGCGTGGATCCAACCAACACATCTCTCTGTATTTTGCCATCACCTTCATCCAAGGCAAACCAGTTATACACCGGGAATTCGTACAATTCTTTGTTACCCATGTCATCTATTACCACCTACACAGGAACATTACACACTATCGTCAGTGTTCTATACATATATCGGTGCACATCTGAGCAGATTACGTGTGCTGGTTTACATGCCTTATCCAGAAACCATCCAGCTGAAGAGCCTCTGTTGTTGTGACCAATAGTGATTTTCTTCAGCCTCCCGAGGTTTGGGGCCTCTATTGTGAACTTGTCCTCTGACCCACGTTCAAAGTTGTCTTTGTCACTGTCCAGTCTTCTCTCCCCTTTGATAATAAACACACAGTTTATAGCAAACACACACACAATAATCATGTACAGTATGTCATTGCGTATCTTACCAGTGATTATGGTTTAATGTGCCAGATACAAATGTTGAACACTTTCTGGCTTTAGCTCAATAACTATGAAGATTTCACACAGTTACTTCTGTTTGTGTAACTGTAAATTTACAGTATTATCTTTTGAATTTTATTACCCTGTACAGCTTTACATTTTTTTTTGTCAACCATATTAAAAAAAAAAAAAAAAAAACCTTTGTTCCCACCCTACCTGTGTCACCATTCTCTCCAAAAATATTCAGGAAGACATCAGCATCAGTTCCACTTCCCTTCATATCAGCAGTAAACACGCTCACTATATATTTATTCACTAAAGAACATGGGACATAAAACATAAAGTCAAGCAATGTGGAGAGTATGTAAGTAGCACATTATAAGAACTAATTAGTAAATGATAGTTCTACTGTGCAGTCATTTTTAGATTCTCATAATAAAAGGTTCCTTGTTCTTCGACACTCAGATGGCTTCCATTTTAAATATTCATAACAGTGTGTGTCTGTTTATTACAGTTATATTGCTATGACCTCTCCCTCAACGCACAACACTCTTGTGTCTTTGCGTGAGCCTCAGGTTCACAGTCTTTTGCTTGATTGGCTACAGGCGCTTAGATGCTAGATCACATTGCAACAGAGGACACATGGGCTGGTGTACCTGAGGATTACGCTCTAGTGTTTCAATGACAACCTGAAACACTATCTAAAACACTAAGCTATCGAGCACTGGTTGTGTACAACTGGCCAGACACTAACACTTAAAAAAAGATCTTGAGAAATGCTTGAACATCAGACGTAGTTCTCATTTAGAAAAATAAATATTTAAAATGATTGTCCAGTTTGAATGGTAGAGACCAGAGCGCTTTCTAGAGGCATTACATGATATTTGGCTTTTGGACATCTTATTACTAGAGTCAACCAGTTCTAATCCCCGGGGTTTCTCTGGCATGTGGAGGAGGTATTTAGGACTGTTATTTTGTTTTAACCTCTGTGAACATTTTGGTCTGCTTATTATTACATGTTTGTCCCGGATTGACCTACATTTTGGGACATCCATGGGGTTCATGCTGCCCAGCAGGTCCCTGACAAACAGGTTGTCACCCTCCTCCCGACTCAGCCAGTTGTTGCAGGCAAAATAAAAGCGCAGATGGGGCCGGTTCATATCAGTCACCACCACTCTGTCCAAGAACCAGCTGGCGCTCATCCCTGTGTTGTCGTGCTCGATCCTGAGGAAATCAGCAGATTCAGAGCCGGGCAGGAATGCAGCTTGGAGGTAATATCAAATGAGACCATCACATCTCATTTGATTTTTATTTTAAATGTCTGTTTGAATATCTTCATTGTTTAATACTACACAACAACAGCTGTTGTCTTTAAGCATTGCACCTCACACTATCAGTCACTGAAAATGAATACGATGGGGTAGAATAACAAAATGAATAATGCACTCCCATGTTAAATATAGAAATCTACACTATGTAGATAAAACTAACAAGCCACCTACACATTACAACAACAGGAACTGTTTATCCATAGAAACCCATGGTGTGAAGCTCCTGGTGCACAATTTTTGTGCTGATGTTATTGCTACAGGAGGTTTGGAGCTCTGCAGTTATTGAATCAGCAGAACATTGGTAACTTTTAAGAACTAAGCACCTCAGCACTTGCCACCACCACTCTATAACTTTGAGTGATCAGCCACTTCATGGTGGGGTTGCTGTGGTTCCTAAATGGTTCCGCTCTGCAATAATAGCACTCACAGCTGATCGTGGAATATCTAGGAGGGAAGAATTTCACAAATAAAAATTTGGAAAAAAAATCATCTCCACTTGCAGTTTTTGGAAAGACCCATTCTTTCACAGATTTTTGTAATGGCTGTACCAGTGAAACTAAAAACGCCTGAATTCAAAGATTAAGAGGTGTGGCCAATACTTTTGAGCATTTAGTGATAACCTCCAACTAACATCAGGACATCACCAGAAGTCTCTGCTCTAGTGTTGCAACATTAGCTTGTATTTTAGTAATCTGAACTGCACGTGGAGAGTGAAAAGTCCGCTTTTATATCTGCACTTGCTGTACTGTTCAGTAGTGTCATGGTCCCGGGTTTTGGTCCCAGAGTTTAGAGAGTTGTTGATCTTTGAATTCTTTGTCATTATTTGATGTTCTGCTTGGTTCTTAGATGGTTTATTGTTATATTTGATGTTCATATTCCTTATCATTTCAAGCCTTAGTTCTTTGTTTCAGTTTATATTTAATTCCATTACTATCCTGCTTAGAGTTTATGTTGTATAGTATGTCTGTGAAGGTTCTCATTCATCCAGGTCATGGTAGTCTAAGGAGCTTGGAAAGAAAAGCGTCTGGACTTCTCTAAGTTTCTTGAAAACGTTTCACCTCTCATCCGAGAAGCTTCTTCAGTTCTAAGAGCAAATGGTGGAGAGTCCCAGAATTCCACTGTGAACGACCATCCTCGAACAGAGGAGGTGGTTTACGACACCAACTGTCTGCTATCTATAATCCAGTTTTGAGATCCCTTCCCAGATGCCTTAACGCCCACTCACATCCTGGGCCGTTTGACCTCAGGTAATCACATGATAGAATGGGGATAGGTCTCACAATGGGTTCACGCGAAACCTTGGCTGATTGAGACCCACACCCGTTTTCACACCTGGACTCATGTGATTAGGTAGAGGATCAACAGGGGGTCCATGACCCTCCTGGGAGACACTCCCACAAGGCTTTAAATTCTGGGACTCTCCACCATTTGCTCTTAGAACTGAAGAAGCTTCTCGGATGAGAGGTGAAACGTTTTCAAGAAACTTAGAGAAGTCCAGACGCTTTTCTTT
>VVHJ01032357.1:0-25891 GCA_015107715.1 Tylochromis polylepis
CTTATTACAGTCTTACTCCTCTTTATAAGTTCAGGCTGTGCCTCGAGGCCAAGCTCTTAAAGGGATTAACACTTCCCTGGTGTTAACAGATAAATAGCACTCTGCTGGCCTGAACCCTCCGTTTTCCAAGAAACAAATTACATGGAACATTAAATTATCATTTATTATCAGGACCTGCCAGCAGATCTGAACTCCAACAGTTCTTTCCAAGATATTTTTCCACATAAAACAGTTTCAAGTCTAAATTTAGGCATAAAACAGTAAAGTTATGCATCACGAGAAGCTAGGTTTTCTAAAAATACGGTACGTCTTTCAACAACTCGCTCTCTTTATGAAGCAATATGTAATTTCCAGCTTTAGATTATTTTGGATACTTTTTTTTTTTTTTTCACCCAAATTGGGGAAACTCATTTCCTTCCAATTCAGCAAATGAAAACAAGAAATGGTTTCGACGCTGCATTCGCAGTCACGACATAAAAAGCTGTAAAAAGTCATTTCAGACTTTACAGATGAAAGGCGCTACAGAGCGCTATCGCTTCTTAAAGTGTTAATTAAAAAAATCTGTCAGCTGCTGGGACAAAACACTTTGTGAGTCAGTCAGTAACGCTCTGAAGTCGCTCACCAAAGACGGCTAAAAATACATGGATGCCTTTCAAAATAAAAAAGCCTGCTTAATTTAGCCCTTTGTCCCAAAGTTTCCATCAAAGGGTGATTCTTCTCACTCTGTTGATTTGAACTACATTTTTACTACAGTCACTGTTACAACTCACTAGTGTTGAATAAATATGAGCCGCTGTTGCTTTAGTGAAATCTAGTTTTAATCAGGACATTAAAAATTGTAGTTGCTTTTGAGTTTTGAGTTCTTTGCGATTGTGTTTTTGGTTTATGGCTCGATGACTTGATCGGTCTTTCCCCGCTTTTTCCTTTCTCAGTTTTGTCTGTCTTCAAGCCTTCTGGGTTTCCCTCTTTTTATAAATATTAAAATAAAACTAAAGTACTCAGGGAAGTTATTTTACAAATATTTACCCAATAAAAAAAAAAAACTGACCTGTGATTATTTCAGTTTTTTCATGATTACTGACGATTGTGGGAGAAATGTTAGAGCAGCAGATCCTTCCAGCCTTTATTTACTGTACATGTCTCTGTGTGGTTATTTCTTTTAATGTATGTTCGTGAGTCCTAACGTTTTGATTTATAATCACCAGTAGCATACTGTGTATTTGTGTAAATGCCTTTAATGTGTGTTTAAGCTGTCGTGTTGTGTGCGAGCTTGATGTGTGTTTGTGTATTGACAGCCGAGGTTGAGATGACAGCAGGTGGCCTCGCCGTTATGGATTTTCTTGTAGCTGTTAGATCGCAGACTTGCGTGAGAGGATGTCAGCAACCTTTCGGGACTTAACCCAAGAGACCGACATGAAACTCGGATCAGTCACACCCGACTCATCGCCTCACCTGACCGCTTGTTCTCATCCTTTGCATTTTATTACATCCATCTCATCGTCCCTGCTCTCCTCTGTATATCTTCACTAGCTGCTGATTATTTCTTCCACTTTAAATCTCTTCTGTCACATTTACTGACATTTATCTTACTCGTGCTTGCTGTCTGTCAAATTCCATGTTTATCTCTCCAGCCCCCCTCTTTTTTTTTCTTATCTATTTGTACTATTTCTTTGCTTCCCTCGCTGGTAAAAAGATATCAGATATGGCACTTCTTGCTAACATATCAGTTGCATTCATTCAAAAAAAACTGGTCAACTTAAACAACATCATTATTATTCTTTTTTTTTTTTTACCTTCGTGCAGAATGTTTGCAGAACAAACAGTAAATTTCCCTGCGTGATAAAAACGTTCTGAGTCGACCCATAACAGTAAATTTTAAAGCAATAAAATTTCCAAACTACTCTTGAAGGTCATGTTCTTATGCATTTCTAAACTGTTTCATCACGTGCCATCGGTCAACTTCTGTGCCATCCTGGCCTCAACTTCATGGTTAAAATCATCACCAGCAACATCCCAAAGCAGCTCAGAAGCGACGCGCCATGAATTCTTCGAGTCAGACTGAAACCGTGACTTCTGAGGGAGGACACTGTGCCACGTCACATCATTGCTGGCATACAGTGCAATAAAAAGGTGGAACTGTTTAGTCCACCACAAATTGCACTTGGCAGATTTGGCTTCGTGCAGCTTTGTCACCATCTCCTAGATTTTATTAGAAGAGATACGGTGCACACTAAACAACCACAAGCGCAAGTGATCAGAGCGGGTGTTCCTGTGGGAGCTGGAAAAAAAAAAATGACCAAAAGAGTACCAGCTTTGACAGAAAGACTACTGTGCAGGGGACGTCAACCAGGTTTTAATCAAATATGATTTTATTTTTTAATTAATAAAGGATTTTGAGGTTAAGCTTTTTTTTATCTGCACAGCATCCTCAGCAGGATTCTCTGTTTCAGCACAAATTCAGTCATTTGCTTAATGCTGACTGTAATCCACACCGTTTGGTATCTGTGTCCTTATCCCGCCACTGTGCTGATTAATGGACAGTTTGTTTAAAATGCACAAAGCTTCTGAGTGCTTTTACCGTCTCGCTCCCGTTTACGCCTTCACTCTTTTCACGTACACATCTCCACTCACCCCAATTTCCTCATTTTTCTTGCTTTACCTCGCTTTCATCCGGCTCTTTCTTGTCCTTTTCAAAACTTTCCAGAGTACACCTTGAGTCCATCTATCTTCAATCAGCCCCCATGCTGTCTTCCCTGCACTTGAAGGGAATAGGCACTTGTGAAATATTGTAAACCCCCCCCTCTCCAGGCTCTGTTTCCTCTCAACCTCCATCCCTGCCATGAAGACAAAAAAGTCCTCTCTGTCATGTCACACAAGGATCCTCTTTGATGTCTCTGTTTAGGAGCTTTCTGTGCAGTTACATGTAGCCTGTGTATGTGTGTCGTTGTCCTTTCTAGTAATGTAAAACATGTATGATGACAAACGATGTGCAAACAGCTGTGGTTGAGGGTAGATTTTTACATGCCTCCTGCATGTTTGTATGTGTCTTTCTGTGTGTGTGTCTGCAGGTGGTTCGTGAGGCTTACAGCAGGTTCACTGAGGAATCCCTGACACAGTCGATGTGTGATAAACCCACGGAGAGCACGGAGGTCACCATCAAGGTCAGTGGGGGAAACAAAAGGCCATTTAAATGCAAAAGAAATGTTGAAATGATAAATAAAACATAGAAATTAAAAGACCGCACCTTCAAATAGCCAACTTGTTTCTGTAGCTGCAAATTCATACATATTTTTAATAACCATGCATCAAAATAATAACACATAATCTGAACGACAGATGAGCCTAGAAAGATGATTCAGATCTTGGCTTTCAGCAAGTTTGTTGTACAGCTACAGTTTTTTTAGGCGTTTTTTTTGTTTCATTTTAGTTTTTTTTATTCAGTCTCATGGCTCTAAGGTGCTCATAAAACTGTTATAAAAATTGTAATAATTGTAAATTATAAAATTGTCATACAATTCCCACGACCAGCTGGAGAACTTTGTGGAGTGCTACCTTTTTAACTGTGGTATTCAAAATAGGAGCTATATTAGATTTTATAGACCAACACTATAAAATATGTACACGTGAGACATTTAACATGATGGCCTGTGGATGTGAAGCAAGCAGTCAGCCATCTGTGCACTGCACAAGTGTCAGGATTAGCTGCTAAGGAATTGCTCTGCATTCCTGGGTATAGCCTGCAGGTGTGCGGTGGTCACTGGTTGTGGCTGCCTGTGATGATTACATCGACCCTGCATATCCCAGGACTCTTCAATAACAGCCTAACTGCGGGAAAGTGTCTGGATGTGATCCTGATCCAGAAAAGCCTGTGCTGCACTGACAGTGTGTCCAAACATTGTCCTGCTGAAACAGCCACAGGGTGGGGTGCAGCTGCACGACCGGCTGAGGTACAGGTTGGAGCAGCTCATCTTTGTCCCGTCACATTTCCACCAAGTTCAGACGCGGTGCTCTCAGGGTCATGCAGGGCTGCAGCAACAGCTCAGACCTGCACGCCGGCATCCGGCATGCAAATAACCTGGCCTGGATCAGCTTCCGTCATTTGCAGCATGACGGCACTGATCACAGTGTTGTGCACACGCTGATTATTTGCATTTTTGAGACCACTGGCATAAGAATGTAGTAAACTGAATCTTTTCTGAGGAGTCCAAGTGAGCTCCTTTGTATTCGGTAAACAAATTACCGCCCTGCCATTGACTAAAATCAACGGGAACCAACAACTACTCACAGAAGAAGTTTGGGTTTTCTAAGGGATTAAAATTATATACTGAGAAACGGATTAAAATGAAGATGGAAAACATATTTACATATTCATGATCTAAAACTCATGTTGCTTTTTTGACTAGTATAAACCTATACTAGGTGCATTTTTCTTGTTTAGCTAATACTGGTGTTTGTGGCCAGATGAAGAAGCATTTTTGCGCCATTAGTGGATGTCTAAATAATCAGCTTTGGCTCCAGCTTCTTATCTTTTTGTGATGTTGTTTGTTCCTCGGGTGAAAATCGGGCTAATAGGTCAACAAAAGAAGAGTTTCAGCGTCAGCCTTTTATAGGTTACGTAATTATTAGTGATAAGAGCTGTAGATACAAGAATGATTAGAGCAATACGGTCTGAGAGCGAAGCCTTGATCTTGATTATGAGAACAAGCTGAAGCTTAATAATGCCCAACAGCTAATGTACTTTTGGAAAAGTTTCCGCTCAAAGTAATATATTAATTTAAAAAAAAAGATTAAAAAAGATTTAAAGACAGAAACGTCATTGGCCATCTTTGTGTTTGAGATTGCTCAGAAACTACCTGCTATAAAATGTCACCTCAGTGCCAAGAGTAATTAAAATGCAATCGACCTTACACGCTGCACTCGGCAGTGGAACAAATTAGACCCAAGTTTATAACTGCAATAAAGGAGTAAAGAAAGTGAAGTGGTCAAGGTTCAGGGAGTCCTTTAAAACAGTTGATTAAAGCTCCTGCAGGACTTCTTGCTCTCCGAATATCACAATAAAAGTACAGTTGCTTTCTAAATTTGTTGTTTCAAATACCAAAGAACACACGAGCGTCTGGATTCAATTTAAATTAAATTTAGCCTATTTTTAACAGACGTGTCTTACAGGTAAATGTTAAATTGAGTTTCGCTGTCTCACATCAGCATGCATGTGACAGCAGAGAGCTTTGAATCGCAGGAACAACTACAGCAACAATGAAAGTGTGGTTTTACATTGAACATTGAAAGCAGGTGTAGCGTCTCCTTCCATAGCCCACAGTCTTACAGTCCGAACATTTAGTGTAATTCAGATTTTATCTATTCAGGTTTCTTTATCATTATGCTGCACCTATTTGTTTGTATCCATGTAACATAAGAGTGGAGATGGCTGCAGGAGATTGTGAGGTAAGTCTATAAATACGGTTGGAGAAATGTACATAAATTATTCACTTTTTATTCCTCTGACCTAAATTTTAACCACTTGTTTTTCTTCCGTTCTTCGATCCCACATCACCTCCTTCCTTCATCTCCTGCGCGCTGTTGGGGGTATCTGTTTTGTACTCACTTCGACTCCTTTTTTTTTTTATGTGCTTCTTTTCTCTTTTCATCTCAGCCCTCTGTCCCTGTGTAATATTTTTCCTCTTTACCATTCTACCTGGCTTCCTTTTGCTTTATCGCCTCTCTACTTTCCAGTTGTTGTTTTTTTTAAACTTTACTTTGTCTTACTTTCATCTTTTGTTGGGTCCTACTTTCTCCTCTTTTACTCTTCTTTTCCTTCGTTGTCTTTCCTTTCATCTTACTTTGTGTCTTAACCCTTCTGAATTGTATATTTAGCTTGCCTTTCATCTCCTTCTGCCTCTTTTTATGCAGGGCCTCGAGGTGTCCAAACCAGGCCGCTACCACACTCTCAACTCTGATAACTTTTTGGAGATGAGTGACTCCGGGGTCGAATTCACCAGCTCTGGCCTCCCACTGGACAGCGACACAGAAGCTGCGATGACCTACGCCTCCCACAAGCCCCTGCTGAATGCCGCCTCCCCTCCAGCCATCTCTGAAGGATCGCGCTCCGAGGGCTTGGAGGCCACTGTGGTCCCTGATGGCGACCTCAGCGGTAGCCAAACCCCTGACTCTGCCATGAGCCCCACCTCTACTCCTCATTCGCTCGCAGCTGCGACCCCTGAAGGAAGCCTTCGTGGCGCTGCATCGCCGGGAACCGCCTCCAGAGGCACTGCTGAGTCAGATACAGCCAAGACAGAGGGAGGGGCTGAGAGTGGAGAAGGTGAGCAGAAGGAGGAAACGGCCCAGAGCACCTGAGAAGAAGTACCAGGGTGTATGTTTTTTTTTAAGCTCACCTCTCCTAACACATCCACAGTCGTCTGGCAGGAACTTCTCATATCTCAACACCATCAAGTCCTTCATCACTGCATTTGAAGCAAAATCACAGACAAATATTAAAGCTTGGATCTGGATGTCAGCCTAGCCTAGAAGAAAATAACTAAAGCAGCAGTTGCTCAAAATGCACAATGCAAAATTTAAAGCAATATGCTCTGAAAAATGAAAGGCAAAAATAGAAACCCCCGAGCTGTATCAAAAGCAGCTCCGTGCATCTGGAAAATGCATGCATTTAAATTAAACATTAAAGTAGCTATCATAGTTCAGATCTACAGGACATTGCTGACATTAGAGTAGACTGCATGCCAGCTAAAGAAGCACAGGCTTACAAAAGAAGCTGTGATGACATGAAAAGGGTAAAACACATTCATCACTTTTAGGAAAATGCCTGAAGGGGATCAAATGATTTTGATTCCTGTGAAAAGTTGGCCAAAAAAAAGGCGACAGCGGTGTGACAGTTTGACAGGTAGAGCCAGCGCGCTTCAAGGAATCAGACATTATTTTCTAGGACCAAGGCTACTAACGACAATAACAGCAGAGAGCGTCTCCCTTTCCAATGGCGAATCTCAATGCGTTGCCTCTGACAGCACTTTTGTCTGCTCTCACTGCATCAGACAAACACGGTGATGATTGCATTTCAGCCCACCCACACGCAGTCTCTCTATTATTAACAGTACAAGCATGTCGGTAAGCGCCTCCACATCGCCGACAAAAGTGCTTGTTTCGGCAGTCATTTACCCTGAGAAAAATCTACTCGAGGCATTATTTCTCAAAAACCTGCAAAGTGAAAACAAGCTAGATTAGATTGAGTACCCTACTACTGGATGGTTGTTTCCCTTTCCCTTATATCCAGTGTGTCACATCTGCCAAATTTCAAGGCATCATCTAGAGAAAAACACCTAAACGTCCACTTTATCTCACTCACACTAATGATAAAAGCCACAAAAAAAAAACACCCAGAAGAGCAACAACTAACTGCAGAAACTGTCCTCATCTGTTTTACCCACCCAAGGGAGTTGTCGCGAGCCCTGTCAGAGGAAAATAAAATCCAGAGACTAGCGTGCAACACGTCCAGGGCTTTTGGAACAGCTCCTGAGAACGTAATTGGATTCTCGGTCTCTTTGCAGACGGACCAATTCAC
Organism: Tylochromis polylepis; assembly: GCA_015107715.1. Taxonomy (NCBI): domain Eukaryota; kingdom Metazoa; phylum Chordata; class Actinopteri; order Cichliformes; family Cichlidae; genus Tylochromis; species Tylochromis polylepis. Next base: position 7,571 of record VVHJ01032357.1, read on the forward strand.
GGACACCGTCGAGTGAGGAGCGGTGATAAAAGAGACGACAGAGATGGAACAGTGTTCTGTTGGGCGAACAGATAAATGACTTGCATGATTTAAAGCCCCCTATTTTCATCTCAGCCCCAATCCATCTCATGGTGCTCCAATTATTGTAGCCCGGTTGTTTGCCAAAATGAAGTGAGTGGAAAGGCACAGTTTGGATCAGTCTGCGATAACGATGCAGCCCGCAGCCTCGACAGAAGGAGACTGAATAAGTTGTGAGAAGTGTAAGTGTGTGTGTGTGTGTGTGTGTGTGTGTGTGGAGGGGGTGGTTTGTGTAAACCAAAACAACATTATTAAACACTCAGTGCTTCGTATGAAGGCATGAGTCAATTCAACCCATTAAAAACAGGGAATTAAAAAGAGGAGAAGATGCAAATCACAAATTAAGGGTTAAACCAATAACTTGTTGCTCGTGCTTTATGAACCCTAACTTATCGCATAATTCACTATATAATAGTCCAGGGTTGTTGACTTAGCAGTTACGGTGTTACAAAGTTTAAGTGCTGTGCGACCAGCTTTCATCTACTCAAGGGCATTCGAATGCTGAAATCGTGTTGCAGATTTGAGCTTTAAAAGCGTGAATTTAAAAAGAGGCCACAGAATGGGCTGGAGATGTAGTCAAATCGCTTTTAAATTACGTCCTTGAATAAAATCAGCTTTTTCTTCTTCTTTTGAAGGGGCTTCTTTTTACCGGAGGAGGTTTGGTAAATTAGCGGTCACTTAAGAGCAGTGAAAACATTTTGTGGGAGAACAGACATGACAGATGAGAAATGGAAAAAGTGACAGAAGATAAAACAGTTGGTTTTTTTTTAAAAGAGGCATGAACAGAGTCAATTAGATTAAGCTCTCTCCATCCTAACAACTGCTTCTGACTAATTGGTTGCCCTTCCTTGCTGCGAAAGGAGCCCGTGGGCTAATCCAGGTCACGGGAAGCTGATTTACACCGCAGCACGAGGGCGAGGCATCTCACGGCGCTGACGAAACTCCGTCCAAGCATGTCCTGTTCTCCGCAGGGCCCGACAGTCTGTGATACCGCGAGGGCTGTGTCATGGCAACGTCGGGCGCACGCTTCACCCTCTGAATCCCACTTATCTTCATCACAGAGTCCCCATTTCTATATCACTGTTATGGTTGCCATTGACAGCTGTTAGCAGTATGGCTACCTCATGCTGTAACCGAGTCAATGTCGACTGGGAAAGTCTGAGAGATTTACGATCCAGACCTCCCAGGGTGACTAATAGCAGTCAGACGGGTGCAGATAATCAATGCCTGGAAAAGAAAAGCACAAAATTGAACAAGTAATCCCTTTTATAATGTAAAAAAAAAAGGGTTCATACGGTAATTAAAAAGGGTAAAAGATAAGAAGCAGCTATTGTAAATACAGTAAGGTGATTTGCAAACACGTAGACTTTTATTAGCTCGTTCCCTTCTTATTCAGGAAAACTTAGTTTGAAGCGCGTATTTCAGTGTCATGTGTTTACAATGACTTGCGTACCCTACATTAATGTGACTGAACGATTGATTTTATACGGCTGTTTTGTATGGATGTGCTTTTGCTCGTGCAGGGACTTAATCTGATATATGTGTAAACTAAGGGGCTTCCAAGACTCTCTTAAATATCATGAGCTCTGATGAGACGGTTTAAGCGAGCAAACTGATGGTCAGTGGATTTTGAATTAATTCTAAAGCAATATTAATATTATAGCACTTGCACATCACTATCACCCACAGGACAGAAAGGGGAATCAGACGTAGCACATCTTAACATGATCATGTTCACTTGGTTATCCTTTTTTTTTCTTTCACTGTTGTAAATATACAGATATGTGATCTGCATGTGTATAGTGTGAAAATACTAACATATTTCTTACTGCAAGGCTTATGCAAGATTTTATACTATTAAAACGCTGCATTTATCCTTTAACCATACATCAACAGTAAGCAGAAAACTATGCCTTTAGCTGGGAAGACTCGTAGCTCATGCCTTGTTTGTGTGTTTGGGCCTCGGTCGTGATCTGTGAAGTCCTTTCATCAAAGCCGATGTCAGCAGAGACTTGGCTGCCTCTGGGGTGCAAAGCATCAAGAGCGTTGTTGATTTAACCTCGTACTGCCTCAGAGACCGGGGCAGGAATGTCGGATTCCCATAAAGTTCCACAAATCCTAACAAATGCAGGCCAGTAGGATATAGTTACAGGTATATGATATGTAAAGAAACACATCTGTTTCACATGAACACACGCACGCTTCTTTGGTTTCTTGCCACATCTATAACTCCAGGAAAGTCCCAGGTGATTCTGGTCGTGTCTGAAGTCATTCACTCGTTACAACGCGATCCCTGTAAAGGAAGTTCTGTGTAGACAGCTGTCTGTGATCAAGCTTTTGCACATCAGTCAGGTGAGTCTCTGCTGCTGTCACGCAGTTGAAACATAACGGCATCAGCCTAATAAACTGGCCAGTATTTTGGGTATTAATGCAAATTTTCTCAGTGTCATAAAAAGAAATGTTTTAAAAATATTTTTCCCATTCTTCCTCTTTTCTTCAGCACAGTGTGCGATGGTAACTTTTGTAGTATTTGTACACTATTTCGTGAAACATCGTGATATATTTTAAGTGCATGATAGGGAAAAAGTGATACTACGCATTTAGACGTAGCATATATATTCACTATATATACACAGTTCACTATATTTATATATATGGAGAGAGAGAGAGAGAAAATTGTGAATGATTTCCGACACATCGTTTGCTTGCATGTTTCATAGCTTTTTAACTTGTAGCACAGTTGGGATTTTTTTTCTGAGTTACAGCGTGTGTGAAGGTTTGTGATAAGGTAATATGAAAAAAAAGAAAAGAAAAAACATGTCTAAGCTAGATAGGCAATCAGAGTGCATCCTGTACCAAGGCCAGTGCCTCATTTCTCAACTTTAAAACATCAGAAATGCGTTCTTCTTCTGATGATACTGCACCTAACCACCAAGTTTCAGAAAATTCAGCCCGTTAGTTTTTGTGCAGGCTAATCTTCCTTAGAGACTGCTTAAGCCATTTATCTGGCATCTGCAAAGCTACCAGCTAGATGGAAGCGATGCATCTTAACTAGGATGCTGTTCTTGTCCTGCTGCCAGACGTGGTGCAGTTTTACTGTGGCACAAGAAAAGAAATTAGCATATTATTCAAAATGTTGCCGTGTGCTAAGTCGAATTTCAAAAAAACCCCTCCCATTTAACCACAGCAGGGTATATCTGCTGCGCGGGTTCCCAAGATATTCAGCAGATATATTCAGTCCTTTGTGGAGTCCCAGGTATCCCTGCTCTCTTTACTGTTCAGTCTGAGCTGTTATGAAAGCATCACATCAGAATATCTGAGATGCACTCATCAGGAAGATTTAACATTTACGCGCAGATATTTCAGATGCTGGTCGACGTTTTATTTTGTGTACTTCAATTTTGAAAGCAGCATACTTTCTTCAAATGCATTTTACTTTAGAAAGATGAAAGGTTTCAGATCAAACAGACATCATAAAGCCTCTTTTGGAGGGACTTTTGCGCTTGGCAGGGTGAAAGGACACCACCCTCTTTTGGTTCGCAGCCTGTGCCTGCTGGAATAATAAAACTTTAGGTTCAGGCAATCACGGCTGACATAGGCTTTATGAAAGGATTTCACTTGCTGTCATTCATCCTCAGTCTGATGTTTTCTCTTTCATTACACATCTGAGGCGCTATTCACAAAGCCTCTCAGAACAGAAGTGTTGATCCGTGTGTGGGTAGGGGGAGATTTAATAAAATGTTCTTTCAGTTCTGGTAGATTCGCTCTTCTGTTAATCTACTATTCTCTGTAATTCCAAAGAATATAATAAAAAAAAAAAAACCACGAAATGATGTCTGCAGTGTGGCAGTGCGCTAATACCTCTGATCATAACAGAAATGCACTCTCGCACAAAATATCCATACTACTGTTCACTGCAGTTTCTGACTCTCACATCAATTAAATTTAATTCACTCCAGTTCAAATCAGTGGCTTTTGTGATTGAATTTAGTCTCATCTCTGATTCATGACGGATAATTGGAGAAACTAATTGGAAACCACTTATCACTCCGTCACTCCGAGTGCAATATTTTACTACGCTAATATTGCCGGTAATCTTTTGGACAAACTGATCCCGGTTCGGCAGCGCTTCAGCTCTGAGCTACATTGTGAATTATTCAGAAATGCATTGTACCCTTTTCTGCTTGAAATCTGTTTTGTAGTCAAACTTCTGACCTATCGTGAGCCTCCCAGCACCTTCGGATGTTTTTCATGTAAGAAAAGGTAAAAAAAAATAAAATAAAAAAATGTATGTATGAAAAAAAATAATCATATAATCATTGTCTTTACTTTGAAATAAATGTAAATGATCTCAGAGGAGAGAAGTGGATATGCTTAAAAAAAAAAGCCACCTCCTTTGAATGAATGACTTTCATCGTCTGGACCTTTTATAACGTCACATCGAGCACCAAAAAAACTAGTCTAGCTGTGCGTAGTATTTCTCCTTACTCTGATATTATAGCCTATATCTGCTGTCCAAGTATACCTAAGAGTTAGTGTAACTGCAGCATGCTGACCAGTAGATTGCTTGTGGGACAGCAGACGTGACCTAATATTGATAATAATAATGTGAACTGCACTTTCCTGTACAGCCGGCCGCCAGAGTTCACTGTGAGCTCGTGGCTGTTGTTTCCCATGATCCTCCTTAACCTAAGAAAAAAAAAGAAAAAGAAAATCATCTTTCACTGCAGGGATTCAGCAGCGAGTGTGAGTTGAAGATGAATACCAGTGCGTTTTCACATGTGCTTTTATGCCATTTGTTCATCGGAAACATTTATTTTCCTTCAGAAGTGGATGTTTGTTGCATTTATTAACACCCAGTATGAAATAAATGATAAACGTGTGAAATATTAAAGAATTTTGCCTTTATTTGATTTAGTCTTTGAAATTTGTTTTGATCGTATTTAACTTTTCCATTCTGTTTTTGACAAAACTAAAATGGCATGCATTAAAATGAGATATTACCTTTGATGCTGGTATTCTCCTTTAACATTCAGCATAATGTGCATAGAGTGAAATTCTTCATCGTCAAGTTGATGTCTATTTCAAATCTGAAATGCATGATCTGACTCGAAGCGGCATTAAAATTTGTATTCCAGATGTTTAGTTTACGTGAACTGAATATTACGTTGACACTGGGCGCACCTTGTATCATGCCCGGTCTGTTTATGAAGTCTACCCGTGTGAGTTTAATCTCCTTGGCTTAAAAGGATCAGGTTGTCAGGGTGGTTCTTGAAGCTTAACTGGATCCTCCGTGTTGTTTTAGCCCATCGGAAGTATTGTCATTGTCAATATTACTGCAGCTTTTTTCTGCAAAAACACAACTCTAATGTTTTATTTAGGACTGTGTTTGAGGTTTTTTTTAACATGCTGGGATCGTTTCACTTTCTCTTTCAGTTTGATCAGGGCCATGATCTTTTGTCTCAGTGGACTTTACACTAAAAAGCTCGAAGGTGACTGTGTTTTTTATCACCTGGTATGAAAGTGAAGTGTCTCTCTTTGTGTTGAGCAGTGAAACCCTGGTTAAATGGAAAAAAGTAGCTGAGTGACAAGCCTTTAAAGTCTGATACAAAACAGACTTTAAGCAGGGTAATTTTTTTTTTAGCCTGCATTTTTGGAGAAAAATGTGTGAAATGTGCAGGTTGTGCTGAGTTCTGACTGACTTTTGTGAAGGAAAAAAACACTGAAGCATAGAAATCTGTGTTGATATCATGAGTCTAGGTCACAGGAAGTGAGACAAAATAATTCAAGGAGACACGTTTGTACCTGTCTGATTGATACCAGGAATTCTTGTCTGATTGCTTTCCTATCTTGCTTTTGCTTTAAAAAGAAGTCAGGTCTTTCAGGTCTCACATGTAAAGCCGTGCAGTCATTGACTCTAACAATACTTCAGTGTACTGCCATAAACAAGCCTTGTTTGCTTGAAGGATACATCAGTGCTTATTTGTATTACCTTTGAGACCCTTTGGCGTAATGGCACATACTTTTGTAAAGCTCCTCGCGTTTTCTGTAATGAATGAATAATTCCAATTAAATGAATTTTCAACCCAGAGCAAATCACAAGATTTATATTTTTGTCTCGCTGCTTTTTTAGGTACTCTTTCTATTTCCTTCATTCAACTCAAGTATTTTTCATTTGAACCTCAATAAAGGATTAGCACACACATACATAGATGGTTTTAATATTTAAGAGAAGGTTGCCACTTTCCCGAGAAAGCAGCATACACAGAGCACATTTCGAATTCTTTAAGTTCACCTAAATATACCCAGAAGTAATAGGAAGTAGAAGTGATGAAAGCACTCCAGTTGATTGTGCAGCGCTTGCCTGTGGGCATCGGTGCTGCTTAAGTCCTTTTGCATAATATTATCTCAGCGCTTTAGTGGTTGTAGTGCAGAGTTTTAAGAAACATTATCCTGAATCACAGATAATGACAAAAGGCAAAAAGACACCAACAGGAATTATATTTTCACTGTATGGGTTCCCTCTAAATAGGCACAAATAATAAACAATTGAATGAGAATAAATGCTCCCTCTGACTCGCTCGCTCCTGCTACATCAAATTAACAAAATTCACATTAACAGAATCACATGAAAACGACACAAATACAAATGAGGACTATTAACGTGCCTGCTGCTATTATTGTCATCCTGCATTCGACAGTGTCTCTCTTGCTGTTACTTCCCCTTGACGTTCGTGTTTGTCCAGAATAATAGCGTTTAGCCATGACTGTGAGCTGACCTATGAAGACTCTTGGGTTTCTCTTTTCTCATCTTAAATCTGACTTTATGATGTGCGAGTGTGAATAAGATGACTTCGGAAGGCTTGTGCAAGTTTTTCTGGGGACTTGGCACAAAGGGTGTTTGAAGCATCTTGGAGAATTTACCGCAGTTTTCTGCAGGCTTAGTTTGTTCCACTCTCTTCTGTCCGTATAATCCCAGACTGAGACACACGCAGGCACAGGGAAAACATGCGAACTCCATGCGTCAACATCCCAACAGCCTGAGGCTGAAACCGGGAACCTTCTTGCTGGGAGGCAACAGTGCACTGCACTACCACCACGTTTCCCTTTAATGTTGTCTATACTTTAACTTATTTATGCTGCATACAGTTACTGGGTGTGTGCAGCATAAATAAGTGTGCTGTAACTTTGAGGAAACCACTCTGTTGGATAAACTCAGTTCTGCTATAATTAAAAGCCCTCTAGACCGAGTTTATGATTCCGATTTGATCAAACCGCCAAACAGAGGCCTAAGTGAACACATATTTTTCCAGAATATCTTAACGACTACTCGACAACATAAGGCATACTTGCTTGTCAGTTTTTCTTCTCATTTAAACAGAGATCCATTAATAAAACAACTGAGGATAAAGAAGACAAATAAGCATAATTTTAACAACATGCATCAGTTTTACCACACTGGTCGAATCTGTTACATACACATTGTGTCATAACATGTACATTACGGGTTACAGATCACAGTGGAAAACCACAAAACCTACACATGTGGAGTTTTTGGAACTAAGTATTAGTATTTCATACTTTTATCGTTTAAATAACCCGTCTAGATCTGGAAATACTTTTAACTTTCTGTGTGCGTCCACTCCTGTGTAGCAGGCAAATGGAAGCTCCACCACATGGGAATAGCAGTTCATTTTATCAGAAAATTAGAGTAATTTTGGACTTCAATTCAATTTTCACACTTTGCAAAGCCAGCGGGCTGAACTGGATCTTTTGGCAGGGCTGTTCTGGCAGGCCATTGACATCCACTGGGATGGCTGCGGCTCAGAGCGGGTCATCCACTAACAGGAAGGTTGGTGGTTTAATTGGTGGCTGCTCCAGTCTGCATGCCAAAGTATCCTTGGGCGAGTTGCGTTTATTGGAGTGTGGATGTTAGATAAAGACTTTAAACGTAAAAAAAAGTGCTTGTATTATTGTGCGTGTATATGGGTGAATGAGATATAATGTATAAAGTGCTTTATACATCTCATTCATGCTATAAAGTGCACATTTAAACAACATAAGCTGACCCAAAGTGCTTTAGAGACGAACACGTTTACATTTCAGGTCTTTAAAGAACCCCATTTCGAAATAAATTAAAAGGTGTGTTTTGCTGTTTTAACTCATGATTGTGGAAAGTCAAAATCACAGTGATTTGGTGGTCATCAAAAATGTGTTCAGAATTTGCAAACTGATAATGAGTCATCTCATAAATTATGACGCACTGCTCTTATTAATAACCTCTGGCTCTCTTCCACAGTGTGTGTTTTTTGTCCTGTCTCTCTCCCATCACCCCCGAATGGTCGAAGCAGACGGCTGCCCCTCCCTGATCCTGGTTCTTCCTGTTGAAAAAGAGTTTTTCTTTCCCGCTGGCGCCAAGTGCTTGCTTAAAGGGGATCGTTTAATTATTGGAGTGTTCTCTGTTATATCCGCCTGAGAACCAGCCTATTTATTTATGTCCTGTATGATGGACATTTGTTTTTGGTCTCTATCTTTTGACTTATTTGAGCTACCCTACTAAGTCCTGATGTACTAAAAAGAGGAGGTCCTGGGCTTTCCATTGATATCTCATGCGCACCTCTTTAGCTCCAAAGGGGAAGGAAATCACAAAAAAAGTTCAATGGCAAGATTATTTTTACCTCTGTTCTCAGGAGGATATTGTTGGGTCTTCACCTTACAATATAAAGCACCTCGAGGTGACTGCTGTTGCGATCTGGCGATATATAAATAAACTTTTATTGGGTTTATGTTATTGCCTGTATAGGCATACACAGTAATATTGTTACAGAGTGAAGAGTTATTATACAACTTTACTTATCAGATCTAGACCAAAATTTGCAGAATGTGCAGTATTGCACAGCACCAGCATCTACCACACTAACAGTATTTTCCTTACTTTTTCTTATCTTCAGGTCCTGTTCACAGCTGTCTTTTTGAGAACAGTATGAGCTGCTTTTAAATATATTACTTTATTTTTTTGACCTGTGTTTGAGTTTAACCCTTGTTTGTCTGTTGAACCGTCTAGTCAAATCTCTTTAAACTACTTTTACTGCTCGCTCTGCGGCAGTTTGGCCTGTTGTTGAGCTTGAGTGAAGTGGCTAGCCCAGCTGTGGCACTTGTCTCCGGCCTCCTCCTGCAGCCGGGCCGCTCCTGCTCCCGCTGAAGGCGCCCTGGCCCGCAGCCAATCGGGGCGGAGCAGGACGTGACGTCGCTTCTCGCGCAAGGAAGCTCCCGGAGTGGCGCGCCAAATTTCAAAGGACTTCCTCCTGGGAGGAAAGACGGCGAGAAGCCCCACCGAAGTCCGGTAAACAGCGGCGGCAGAATACCGCAGAAAAATAAAGCCGAGCCGGTGTTTTATGGGTGAAACCCCCCCGGTGAGCCGTGGAGTGAGTCAGTCTGCGTGGATATGAGGATTTAAAGACATGAAGTCCGTGTGCAGCTTTGTCATTGTTGTAAGTGGCTGCTTTGACTTTCACTCCACCTACAAGGAACTAACGTCAGCTAGCTTCAGCCTGCTTCTGATCGGCAAACACTGCTTATCTTAAACCTCATTTTAACACCAGGCACTCAGGGCTTCGTCAAATATGCGGATTAAACGAGAATATGTGGAGTTTTTATTGGAAAAAATAAGGTTTTTTTGGGTGAATTTGTTTCGGTTGCTGTACTTTGCTTTGTGTGCTGATCCCGTGATTGTCAAAGAGTCTGCAGGCAGCTGATGCACGATGCAGCCACCTCTTAAAAAGGAAAAAAAAAAAAAAAAAAAAAGTGGAGCTGACGGGGTTTTTTCTGCTCTGCTCTATAGTTAACACAAGTGTGATATCCCCTTACTTCACCTCCTGCACCGTGTGATGTGACAAAAGGGTTTTTAAGCTTTTCTATCCTCTCTAAGTGTCAGATAAGTTGTATTTCTCAGCTTCTTTTTTCCTCCTTCAGACACTAAGTGGAGCAATTAAGAAGAAGCACTTTACATCTGAGTAACTTTTCTCTTGTTTTCTTTCAGATTAGACAGCCCCCAGCTGTTGCATCCTGTCAGGCTTCCCACCTGTGAGTCGGCTGATGTCAATTGATGTCAGCGAGCCTGGGATTTTAATCTCCTCCACACACACACACACACACACACACACACACACACACACACACACACACAGATCAGGCCTCTGGTGACAGCTGCTCAAACCTGAAAAATATTAGTTTTCAAGCTAAAAGTCGCACCTGTTACCACCAGGTTTACTTTTCCGGGGTTTAATGTTTGCAGCACATTAGCGCGGGCTCGGTCCACATCACAGCAGCTCTTTATTCTCGGGCCCACCGTCTTCTAGCCTCCACTCCACGGGGGATTTAGGCTGTTTAAACTGGGGCTCATAACAGAGTGCGGGAGCTCATTTCCACACTTCACTGGCTTATACGCTGCTCTATATGCTCATTACTTATTCATGTATGCACAGGAGGACACAAGAAGACATCAGCTTTCCATACTAATGCAAACACCTGTTGCTCAAAGCGGCTGCACCTGTCTGTAACCTTCACACTCGCTGCTTTCTGGTGCATGTCAGGAATATTTTATCGTCAAGTACAGATTGCTGTTAGCTGTCAGTGCTCTCGGGTCGAACACAAATGGCTTCATTTTAGCTCCTCTTCTCTAGCACAGATTTGTTCAAAAATGGATCGTAGCTTGCTCTAACTCAGGGCCTGTCACAGATCAGGGGTGGCCTCTGGGTGCGGCGGGTTGGGGGGGGGGTTTCGTGGTGGCAGACAATCGCAGGCTTCAGCCATGCTGGCCGGGGTCCAGCCGTGCTTCCAGTTGCTTCGGATCGGGTCGTCGGCGGGCGACTCGGCGCGGGACCTGTACACCTTCAGGCCGGCGCAGAACCACTCGGTGTTCCGTCTGGGTCGAGCGGCGGAGCTGTGCGACGTCACGCTGGACTCGCCGTCGGTGTCCCGCATCCACGCTGAGCTCCAAGCCGAGAGGGAGATGGGCGAAGGAGACGAAGCTCAAGAGGAGGAAGGATGGAGGGTCCACATTAAGGACAGGAGCAGCCATGGTGAGACACGAGGGCTGAATCGCACTCGCTCACACCCACCCACACCATCACAGTCAACCTGAGATTCTCACACTGTCACACCCTCCCTCAGTCATCGTGGAAGAGAATGAGAATAAAAACACACCCACTTACAGGAATATCAGCACTTCTACTGAGAAAGGAAGAAACATCTTATTAAATTCCGATTGCAATGAGTGTGAAAACACATTTCAGTGAGCTGATATAAAAAGCCTCAAAGGCCTCAAAAGGCCTCAAAAAATGCTAAGAATACAGAAAAAATGTCCTTTAGTTTGAGACTTTGTCAATTTATTCAAAGTTATCAATGCAGCCAGCAGACGAGGCTTCAGCACGTCTGCAGAAATCTCACTCAGCCTTCAAAATGCAACAGCATATTCTCTTAATGCCGTCTCTGGAAATGTAAAACTCAAACCTTACTGAAGTGAGTAATCCAACTCTGAAATCTAAATGAAACCAAACTTTAAAAAAAAAAAAGAAATCCTAATTAACCCTCCCCTAAAGTTCTGTTGTGCGCTCGAGCAGTGAAAACATTCTTCTTCTTATTTACCGACTGAATTATCAAAACGAAGTGAGCCATTACGCTCCTAAACACAGCCGTACGCGTGCAGGTAAAGACTCGCACGGATACACGTGCATCAGGAACAAAGAGCATCTCTGAAACCTCAACTTCAAAAACTTGTCTTATCTCTGCCCCCAGAACTTTTATTTTATCTGAACCGTTACAGTTACAGAATTGTCTCAGCCCACAGAGAAGCATTTTCTCCTTCCTGTTTGATTTGTTTAAAACAAACGAACAAACTCAAATTAAAGCGTGTTGGTGATAAGGAAGTAATTAAACTGTTCTCAGTTGTTCCTGATCTTTGACCCTGATTTTTACCATCCATGCAAGTGTGAGCGCGAGGCATGAAGTTAGCTTCAAATGGATTGTGTACAAGTTTTATTTGTTATTATAAGAGAATCTCACAGTAAATTTGAATGCATGTATTTCTCCTCCGGTCTGTAGCGCTGTAATCCCGTCTGTTTTGGAGCTGCTGTTCATTTCTGTGCTGCGACCGATCTAAATGGCAGTCCCGCTGTTGGGACCTGACCTGGTTCCTCAAAAACATCCACAAACCTTGTTGTGAGCAGTTTCGTGTAGGAACTGTTTACTACTCAGTTACACCTGCTAGCATATCATTCTGAAGAAGTAAATGTGCATTTAGCCGTGACGAGGGGCTCGTGTTAATGACAGCGTGACAGGATGTAAACACTGACGGGGTCGCCCCTCAGCTGTGCTGTAATGTTGGCTCCGTGGTTTGTTGTTGTCGTTTTTAGAAAGCAAATTGTCCTTTTGTATGAGATTATTTAAAATGAGCTCACAATTTGGAGATTTATTTATTTTTGAGTAACTGTTCTTTCTGGAAAGAGACTTGGCTCCACTTTTGGTAAAGTCAAGAGAAAGCAGGCGAATGTTGACCAGCAGAAGATAAAATATGCACATTTAATTTGAGGGGAAAGTGGCTCTTTACACGTTATGCTTTGTTTAAGGTGTATCGGCTTTGAGCTGCACTGTGGTGCACCGTCAGTGAGATGAACGCTGTTCTTCAGACAGGTGTTCACACGTTGTGGTGGAAGACACCTGACCTGTGAGTGTATGGTTAACACCTGTAACAGCTTTTTGGCAGCTCTGTTACAGGTATTTGATTAAAAAGCTCCCGCTTGGACTCGTTCATCCAGAGCACCTTCTTCCAGAAGTGCAGTGTTGGGAGTTGTTTCTGGACGCTGGATTTCTTTTTAGCAGCTATTCTCTTTAAGCATCGTTGGTTCAGTCGTCTGCTCAGGTCTATCTGGAGATCTGAGAATCTGATCTAGAAGCATTTCCCTTTAAAGGTGGGAGGTGAATGAGCTTCCTTCTGTCTGGTCTTCTTCCTTCTCGCACTTAAACATCTTGACGAGCCTGACATTCTCTTCAGCCTAGCTTTCGATTTCTTCCTCGTCCTTGACGCATTTTGTAAGTACAGCTACTTAACCACACTGCGAGAACACTTTCGACCTTATTTGTCTCAAAGGCCAGCCTGCATCACAAAGTGGTTTAATGCAGGCTCTTTCCTGTTCAGCGAGTTCTCGACATTTTACACATTTTACTATTTTTGAACAGAGAGAGGAATTTCGAAGTGAATTCATCTTTTTGTAGCCGAAATCGAGCCGAAACACAGAACCTCTCTGAGAAGCACAACATTCAAATTCATGCATAACAACAGCAACAACAACAATGGTATTTTAGTATTGAAATGATTTGATTAAAGAGTACTCCTGAACTAACCAGTACAGAAACATAAGAAAGTGATACTGGTAATTACCAATACTGTTAAATTTCCCAGCTGTGGCATAAACCTTACGCTGGGTGGTGATAAATATGATAGATTTGCGAAGCACCGTATACCTGTGCGGCTGGTTGTCAACTCAAATATCTAATGAGCCAATCACATGGCAGCAGTTCATTTAGTCACGTAGATGTGGTCAAGTTGATCTGCTGAGCTTCAGAATTGGGGAGAAAGGTGATTTGAATGTGGCATGGTTGATGATGTCAGACATCAGACTGCTTCATAGGAAGGAAACAAATAACCATTTGTTACGAGCAGTGCATGCAGAAGAGCATCTCTGAGTGCATAACACATCAGACCTTGAAGCAGATGGGCCGCGGCAGGTGCCACTCCGCTAAGAACGGGAAACTGAGGATACAGATCCCGTGGGCTTACCAGGACTGAACAACAGAAGACACTAGAAAATGAAAGTGTGGCTCTATCCTGGCTCGTATCAGCTGTTGAGGCTGCTGGTGGTGATGTAACGGTGGATGGGGTTATTATCTTGGTACACTTTGGCCTCCTTAGTACCAACCGAGCACTCATTAAACGCCACAGCCTGTCTGAGTGTCTATTCCTTTATGACAGCAGCGTGCCCATCTTTTGATGGCCGCTTCCAGCAGGGTAATGCACCGTGTCACAAAGCTCAAACTGGTTACTTGAACACGGCAATGAGTTCACTTTACTTGAATGGCCTCCACAATCACCAGATCGCCTTCAGGATGTGGTGGAACTGGAAATTCACATCGACGTGCAGCAGCTGTGTGAAGCGGTCGCGTCAATATTGACCAGTGTGTCTGAGTAATGTTTCCGGCGCCTTGTTGAATTTGTACCGCTAAAAAGGCAACTGTTGGTATTAACAAGGTGTACCTAATAAAGTGGCCGCTGAGTGTGTGTGTGTGTGTGTGTGTGAGAGAGTCTATATTATTAACAGGATATCTCAGATCAAAAGATTACCTTTGTTATTAAAATGTCAGAGTATATGAATATCTGTAGCAGAGTTATCAGATGATGCCAACTGGCGTCGCAAACGCGCGAGGCTGCTCCGTGCAGCCGAACGGGCCGCGCACTCGCCGTATAAAAGAGATGTTATGCTTAAGAATAGAGCTGACAGAAAATATTTGATTAATTGTTCAGTTTTCAGACGGAAAATAAATGAAATGTCAAGCGTTTCATAAATGGATTATTCAGCGATGTCAGTTTACAAGCAAACATGCCAAACATGTCTCCGTTCCACCTCTTTTCTACTTACAAATCACATTTAGTTTGATTAGAGCTGTTGGTCATATAAAAAAAAAAAGTTGTGTTAAATCCTGGTTGATTCTTTTAGCCTGGTAAAATAAAAGCTTCACCAATGAGTAAAGAAAAAGAGCAGATTTATTAGTACAGTGTTTTCCTGCATACGAGTGCATTGTTTTTGTGACACTGTTACATACCCAAACAGAGCTCACACGAACAGATGCATGCATAGATTTTTGGCAGATGCATCTTCTTTCACTGAAAATGGACTCGCTGTGTTTGCTGTTGAACCCCAAAAAGCCCATTTCAGAGCCTGCAGGAAAGAAAAGAGGCATCAGCTTCAGCCTCGGTTAGAAATAATAGGACAGCCTGATGGATACAAAATTGTGCAAAAAGGGGCACCGCAAAAAAACAGGAGTTTAAGACGTTTGGTTTGGAACTTAACAATGCCTGCGTCCAGGTGCATTCTGCTGCGAATGAAGAAAAATAACATGTCACACGTGCACACGCCGGCTTTGAAAAGTATTCGCTCCGAGGAGGTCCATTTCGTTCAGTCTCGGCGGGTCGTTCGCAGCTGAGAGCGTCAAACGGACCCGTTAAACTCAAATTTCAGGAGAACAAATAAAAGCAAACGGTGGAGCCAAACAAAAATTCCCGAGTAATTCAGGACACAAGTTGGAGTCTGAACCTCGGGTCACTAAGAGTCTTCAGTGCAATCTGAAGTGGACAGGAAGATGCACGGAGTGAGGGAGGGGGAGAGATTAAGAGGGAAAGTTGGGTCTTCATTCAGTCGCTGTCCGACAGGCTCAGAATCTAAACTGCACCCTTACTGCCTAATTTTTCAAGTAATTTCACAGTCTGTTTCCCACATTTTTCATTTTTGCTATTAAAGTTACATTTTAGTATTCGCCTGGCATTTCTCATTTTGTGCTGTGCTGTCATGGCCGTTTGATTGCCTTGTAGCCTTCCAGCTCTTCGGTTCTGGGTCCATTTCACAGACTGTTTTACATTTCTCCTAAACTCTGGATGCTGTAAACACACAGTCACCGGATGACTTTATTTCAGGGCTCTGTTTGCATGATTTATTCCTTTTTTTTGGCCCTGTCAGATTCGTATATTAAAAAGCTCTGTGAACATCTGGCCTCCGGTAACATCGCCCTCTGTTGTGAAACTGTTGCTCGTTTGTGTCTTCAGAGAGTTTCCCACCGCTGTACATGCCGGCGTGACCTCCTCGAAACCTTTTAAAACGTTTTATTTTGAGGGCAGATCTATGCTCGGCAGTGTGTAGTTTTAACATTTCTTCAAATCTTCTTGGTCTTGTGTTTCTAGGCACGTGGGTCAACGAAGTCCGCCTCCAGCCGGGCATACAGTGGGAACTCTCAGATGGCGACACGCTGATCTTCGGAGGCCAGACTGCTCCAGGGAACCCGGAGTTCTACTTCCTCTTCCAGAAGGTTAAAGTTCGCCCGCTGGACTTCGATGCAATCACGCTTCCAAAGGTAACAGTCAGTGGTTTGGAATCAACTATTTACATTCAGTATGGAGCAGATGAAGTCATGGTTACACTGTTCTTAAAAAAATAAAGGCATCGAAGGTTCGTGCTTCTCACTGAGTTTGGGGTTAAAGGATAAATCTGGACCTGTTCTGCCTGCTGCATGGAGACAGGGAGCCATGTGACACTGCTGATGTCCGTATGTCAATATTACACAGTTCAGACATTCCTGAAAGCTATTTTTAGCAGTCTACATTGACTATTACAGGAGGGGAAACACTCATTGACGAGTCTAAAAATAAGAACTTTTTTTTTTAAAAAACTGTCACGAAGTTCAGCAGACAAGTTTAAACAGTGTCCTGTAAGCTTGTGTGCTTGCCCTGGGTCTCCTTTATGCTAAAAATACAGTAAATATTCCTAAAAGTTACATCCGAGTCTCTTGTTTTCGTAATGCATGTAAGAATCCTGTTGTCATCGCATGCTGTACCACCAGCAGCCTTCTTTGCTTGCAGGTTAACATCCCCTAAGGCAAAAGATCACGTGAGCCATGGTGTAGTCTACCAAAGGAGGAGCATTAATGTAGCGGCTGTATCGGGGGGGGGAACTAATATTCCTCAGTTGCGATAAGGACATTAATTTTAGATGCTTGTCAGACACTGTTATTATAGGTTTTTGATTTGGTCCCCCCACAGCCCTGCTGCTCTAAATACTCAGCAGGAAACCAAATGTCTTTCAATCCTCTGCTGAAAACAGTTCACAGCAAACGCACTTTACGTCCTTCTGGTTGAATAATTGGTTAGAAATCGCAGCGACCATCTGCTTAAGAAGGGACTTTCTTTCAAAGATGAAACCCTACATTTGTCAGTGGCTTTTAAATCATTATCTTTGGTCTGAGTGCCACAGACAGGTGAGTCGATACCAAAACTAATGAAAGGACTAACATGCCTTTTTTCCGACTTCTTTTTTTTCCCGTGTAATATGTTGACAGTAATGGAAATGTTGATGTCGACTTTAACCTGTAATTTCCATCCCACTCGTGCGTCGAAGTGTGTGCAGGCATCGTTCATTAGGTGGTGCTGGGCGCTATTTGTATTCAGAATGTCAATAAAAATGTACCACAATGTCTGGTAAACAACAACAAGCCCACCCAAAAAAAAAAAGCCCCAAAGCATTTTATCTATGAAGACATGGAGGCATACTCTCACTAAATGAAATTTGAAGATTA
Source organism: Tylochromis polylepis (assembly GCA_015107715.1). Taxonomy (NCBI): domain Eukaryota; kingdom Metazoa; phylum Chordata; class Actinopteri; order Cichliformes; family Cichlidae; genus Tylochromis; species Tylochromis polylepis. Next base: position 25,046 of record VVHJ01032357.1, read on the forward strand.
AATCATGTGCAGTCGTACTTTTCTACTTCAATTAAAAAAGTGCTGATGCATGAGGCTGATTTGCAACGAGAGGCAGAAATAGATTTATTATCTCAAAGGTGCCATGACTTTTCTGGAAAGAAATGCATCAGCCAGACAAATTAGACTTGCACCTCTGGTTATTGACATTTGGCCTGCGCTTCGTGAAGGTTTAAATGAAATATTTATATCTCGCTTCCTAGGCGGGAACCTTTTCGTCCGACTTGCAGAATAGGATTAGGACCAGCTTGGACCGCAAGGTAGCTGCCAACCTGGACCTTTCGAAGCTGTCCATCAACAGGGCCACGGTCATCCTCAACTCCATCGGCAGCCTGAGCAAGATGAAGGGCAGCGCCTGGACCTTCAAGAGGAGCCACAGCCACGAGGGAACCGTCTCTGACCCCGGCACCTCGACCTCGCCTCCCCTTGCCGTGGGCTTTTCCTCCCTGCTCCCGCCCTCCACTCCTCCATCGTTCGCCTCCGCGGCTTCGTTGCCTCAGACGAAAGCCCTCCCGCAGACCTCCAGGAGCAGGAGGAAGTCGGCTCACACGGTGCTGCTGGAGGACGACAGCTCAGACGAGCCCAGAAGTCGAGGAGGTAAAGCGCAGCGACGTGCTGCAGAGTAACACTGCTGACTTTCTGGAGCTTTTTGAGCGGAAGCTGCAGCTTTTTACCACGAAATTTGTTTTTGGCAGCTTTTAAAAAGCCTCAGTATTAGTTTATGAAGGTACACCTGCTTTCTGCAATAGAAAGTGTTTTCTTTTCAAGGATTTTCCCTGCCAAAAAAAAAAAAAAAGAAGGAAAAAAAAAATTTTTTTTTTTTGTTGG
>VVHJ01032358.1:0-14366 GCA_015107715.1 Tylochromis polylepis
GTGCAGGTAAGTTTATATGGTATTGCAGAGTAATTTGCCACTATCACCAATGGGACAGGGGCAATTGAATCCTGGCATTTTATGTTTAAATGCTCATTTATGCATCAAATATAGCTCCGGAATATACTGAGACACCATAATAGAATTTTATCCAAATGCATTACATGGGAGGGGAGCCAGAGCAAGTAAACCCTCTTCCCTTCCTTTGTCTCAGTTTTCAACAAACCCCTTTCTAGCAGCTCCGCATTGGGTACATAAAACTTCTCCATATGAATATTTAATGTACAACTCATGTAATGCAAATTCTACTTTGTTTTATTTTCCCTCTGCCCGGTCCATTATTTTGCCAAGTGCTGCGACAGATTTCTAACTCGCTGGTTTGAGTCAAATGCACTGCACATACATTACATGACTTAAGTGTCCAGATGCTGAATATACAAGAGAGCAGATACAGGTTTTATGCATGGTTTAACACTGTTTGCTTGGATTTAATGTGAACCACATGTATTAATTATTATGTACATGTCTTTTGGGATGTGAGAAATTAGATAAAGATTCCTGCTGTAGCGGTTGTTGAGACTGAGAGGTAGAAATTGGAGGCAGATGTTATATTGGAGATGGGGTTTTTTGTCTCACTTCCACAAGGCACTCAGTGTTCAGAGGGTTTTATTCACACAAGAATGTGGATGAAATCCTTAACATGACGTGTAATTTGCTAAAGCCAAATCAATTAAAACAACGATTTAAAAGAATTGACACAAATTGGAGTTTGATGATGAGATCAATTTCAGTGTGCTTGTTAAATATAAAAACCTAGCCAGGAGACAGTTAACTTGGCTTACAAGGTCACAGAATCCATTAGAAAAACTGGCACCTGTAAAGCTCACAAATTAACACATTATCTCATTTGTTTAGTCCACACACAAAAAACAATTTGGAAAAATGACAAGTTGTCGTTTTACCAAGGTCAGTGTGATGGACAATTTGCTGGTTGCCTAGCAATCACTGTGTCAGCAACACTCCAGCTTTTGTACAGCTGAAACAAACTGAGACATGAAAATGAACTGTCCGTCAATAAGTTGTAGAGGAACCAACACTTTTCGAGGAAGTTAATTAGCATGTCTCGGTTGAAGTTTAAGTGTGGAAATGAATCTTTTCAATACTAACTCTTGGCAAAAAATAAATAAATAAGAAGAAGCAAATATGCATCTTTTACAAACAGTCAAAACACTGCTTGATGGTGTAAATGTGAGCAACTGAATAGGGGTGGTATCAAAATGGCATCCTTAAATGCATATTAGTGGTTGTGTTAAGTTGCATAATATAACAGCTTACATGACTATTTCCATCTTGGAAGAGGAGTACACAGTTTTATCTGAAATGCCCATGTATCTCTCTTGCATAGTGATTTGCTGAGAGGTAAAAAGATGTGGCTAGCAACGCCATGTGTCACAGAGGATACATGTCTGTTTGCAGATGGGCTTTCTCCTTGGAGAACTGAATAAACCGATAACTGAAAACATACACATTAGTTATATCCCCTCTGCTGTTGTGGCATTTATAGTATTTTTCTAATCTTTTACATCCCTGCATGTGACATGATTCCCAGTAGTAATATTCTTCAGATTTTTATTATCTTATTCTGTTAATATGAGAAAACTTTTACCATTTTCGCATGCTCCCTAATGTCTGATGAATACCATCTCTTCTGCAGCTTAGGGACACAAGGAGGCTGGAGCCTATTCCAACTGTCATTAAAGGCTGAACACACATATTATGTATATATGTGCATATATATTTATTAGATATGCTAATAAATATATATGCTACATATATACAAGAGGTTTCTGCCAAGCCTGTGGCATTTGTTGGCTTCATGTATGAAAACACAGACACGTACGTGAATTTATCATGGTATTGTGTTTTATCTTCATTATATCACTGTACACAGGGAGATATAAAAAATTCATGAACACCAAATAAATGAATAATAAATACATATATTTATGGCTTTTCTTCTTTGCAAGCTACATATCATTTGTATGAAACAAAGAAATCAATTGCAGGCACTATTAGTGTCACTGATGAACACTTTTCACAGATATGCGTGGCAACACATTCCAGTGAGTCCAAAGTGCCACTGCCCTAAAAATTGCTTACAGTAGTAATATGTATTTACAAACAACAATGTAAATGAAAAGCACATGTAATGTCGCCGTTCATTTTGAGATCAGCTACTACATATAATGGATCTTTTTTTTAAGGATTTAGTGATACGCAAATAATTCCCAAAAGCTATATAGATGCTGATAATCCTGGTACCCTAGGCAGTTTAGATATTAAGTTTTAACCAGATTGATTAAGGCATCTAGGAGGAGTCAGGGAACAGATATGATGTGATCATTATAGTAGAAAATATCTGACACTCTTAATAATTACATATTTTTGTTCTCTCAACTTTCTAAACATGCAGCCCTTTATTAGATCGGACCCGAAGGTTAAAAATGAAGAAATCACATAGATCACACAGATAAGATGTCTTAGTCTCTTTTTTTAAAAAGAAAAAAGGAACTGTCACTGATTGATTAATAGCACTGATCATTCAGCTGTGTTAATAAAAGATCAGTTTTTGTGCCAACAAAACATAGTAGAAAAACTGTCTGTTTTCTTATTTCCCAGTTTTATTCTCTGTATTCTGGGTTTTTAAACTGTGAGGAGGTGAATGCTAACCACAGAGGACACACATTTATATGCCTGCCTGCCATTAAGGGCTTTGAAATGGCAGATGGGCAAAATGGCTGACCGAGGTCTGTCCAGGCCTCCGATCCTCCCATCCCTCTCTCTGCCAGCTTTGCCTTGCCAGACTTAGGCATGCCAGAGAGTTAACCCCTTTCTCCCCCTTGAGGGTGTCTCTGTGGGGTGGCAAGGGCATGGCAAGGCATTCTGTGGGGCATCAGAAGCAGAGGTCAGCATGTGCAGTTAATGTCCTATGGCAAGTCAGTTCTATGCAACCAAACCTCTGCCCGTGCTGGCAGATGATAAACATTTTTTTAAGGAGGGGGGTGGATCCCAAGTGGAACATCTACCTACTTTTCTAATAATAATATTCAAGATGACTGATGAAGTGGACTGCCTGAAGAAAATAACTGTGATATTTACAAATACATTGCTTATTCATCTTAATAACACATAATATTATGAATAAGTGTAGGATTTTGTATATTTTCTACAGTTATAGTTATAGACCCTCTCCCCACTTGTACTTTACCACTTACAAATGTTTATCAAGACAGAGACAAATTGCAAACCATAAAATTATAGAGAAAAATAGAGGATTTTTTTCCCCATAACAACTGCATAGTAAAAAATCTGATTTCAACAGCTGTAGTAAGCACTTAGATCAGCCTCCAAAATCAGAGTATCGGAGTCGTTCGTCTGTAGGTGTGCTCTAATAGAAAACAGAAAATAGAAAAAATAGAAACAGAAATTTCCTTGATACAAGTCATCAACATTTTTAGTGAGGATTTCAATAAATTTGCCGGAGGAAACGTTTAACACTGTGCGTGTATGTGTGTGTGTGTGTGTGTGTGTGTGTCTTTCGCACTCTCTTTCCCATTATCACTTACTGACCTGGCAGTTCCTCCATGACTCATTACTGTTAAATAATGTGAACGCCCCTTGAGGCCAAAGTGCTGGCCATCGCTTTGCAGAAACATTTACCTGAATATTAGTATGCATGTTTCTGTACACCCCATTTCCTTGTGCTCTCTGCCAGCACAGGGGAGCAAATCAGTAGGTCAACTGGTCTGTTGTATAATATCTGCAATATGGTGTGTGTATGTGTGCTCGAAAAGGTTCGGGAGAGGGTCGATCTGGGAAGTGGTGGCGCTGTCTTTGAAAGATGGTGAGAGCTAGTTAGCTATTCACATCACAACACTTTGCAGAGCTGGAAGAAGTGACATTTGAAAAACACGTTGCAAAGTCATATTGCTTTACAGTGTCTGCAGTAATGAGTGTCTTTTATAGATTTAACAGGTCTGTTGATGTTGGTGGTGATTTAGCAACACTCTTCTCTCAGATGCCCGAATGCCGAGTTGAAAAAAATAATTTAAAAAACATTTGTACTCTACTCCAATTATTCGTAAAGCGAATACAAGGGAAAAAAAATTCTATTTGAAGTATTTGAAGTCATTAGCGTAATGATTTAATTATTTATGAGTCTGTGGGCATAACCTAGTATGGGAAAAGCTTTCAAGATATTATTGAAATCAAATACTAATGGCTATTCCTCTCTGTGCATGAAACATCTGGAAAACATGTTTTCAGTCAGCCTTTTGCTTCTAAGCAGGAGAGAAACTCTAAGCTTTGTGTACATCTTCCATTGTTCCATTGTCACGTCTTCAGTTTTTTGTTCTCCTCCCTCTTCTTTCCCATTTATACTAAGCCTTGTAGAATACTGTGCAAAGTCTGAAGTCACCCTTCGTTCCTGTATATTTTGTTGGAAAAATGGGTAAAACGTGCAAACATAAACAGAAATACTGTATATAAGGCAAAAACACAGTTTGTACCAATCTGACAAGCTTAAAAGTCAATGTTTGGTATGAACACCTTTATTCTTCAACGCAGCCTGAATTCTCTTAGGCAAGCCCATTGTAATTTCTGTAAATAGACTAAAGGAACGGTTCTCCAGGCTTGCTGAAAGACATAAATCTCTTCTTTGGATGTTGGCTGCCTTTTGTTTTATTCTCTGTCAAGATGATCTTACACTGCTTCAATAGTGTTGAGGTCTGGGCTCTGGGGAGCCCAATGTAGGACTGTTCCACTGTGTATACCTTTACTGCATTGGTAGTGTGTTTGAGGTCATTGTCATGCTTAAAAATTAAGCTGTGTTCAATCTGCTTTCAAGATGGTATTGTCTGGTAGATCAAAATCTGATTGTAATTTTCTGCAGTCATAATTCTGTCAATTTTGAAAAGATCCTCAACACTACTGGATGAAATACAGTCCTAAAACATGAAGAGCCTCCCCCATGTTTTAACGAGGGCATGAGAGACTCACTGTTAGACCTCTTTTCTGATCCCCTCTATAAATATTGACAACGATTTCAACCACAAAGTTCAACTCCTCAGGACTTGTTTTCAGTACAGTTCTGGCTTTTTCTCTCCATTTTTATTCGTTAAGAATGGTTTCTTGACACCCATCCATGCTTCCACTGAGACATTTTATAATGAGGCTTCAGTGAACAGTGGATAGATCAGCTGAAGTGCCAGACTCAGGTCTTTGTTGGATTTGTTTCTATTTCTTGAGGACATGACTGCTTTAGATAATTTTTTAGGCCTGCCACTTCTTCTTTTGTCCTCCACTTGTTGACTTTCCTCATTTTTTTTAAGGACACACTGCACACCATGCTGAGATATGCTGTATTTTTGTCTAATAGCTCTCTGTTGATCACATTTTAGTTGCCATACTATTTTATGCATGTCAAATGTGTTTTTTTCTTTTTAATGTTTTGTACTTCCAATTTAAGGCATTATGCCTGTTTTGCAGCAGGGTAAGTGTCTAAATATACATTTTAATGGTTAACTTATGGTTAACTGAAGATCATTACAAAGTTGCTCTGAGTGGTCACATTCATTGCACGATGTAAAACTTTTACCCTAATGGGAGTGCTCTATTCCATTGAGACAAATATCCTAACCTTAGAGTATAAGGTATGACTGAATAAAGTAGTACAGGAACCATTATTGATGAAATGGTGGTCATGCAGTAGTAATTAATTCAAACAAAACAATCTGAAACATCCTTGAACATATACAGATATATATATATATAAATGCATACTGCATTTACTGAAAATGAAGTACAAATGTAGTTGCACATAAGAAGGGAAACACTAGCACTGCTTTGAGGAACTTATAAATTCAACATTCTTTAAATAAGCATTGCACCACATTTGGCTGTTTTACCCAATCAGTTGCTTCAGTGGCGTCTTTGTGCTTCATCCTGGATCAGATGCTACCAACTAATTTCATTTTCAAAAATATATCAGTTAGCATTTGGCTTTGGTTTTGAGCTTCTCTTTAAATGTCCCTCATTATTATCATAAAAAGCTCAACCCAACTGAACAGATGTGAAGATTTTTGGACTGACATGTTAGAGAGCACTCCACTAAACTACCATCATCTAAGAAATAAATAAGGGCATATGTTTTGAAAGAACTGTGTTCAGTCCCTCTAACAGAATTCCTAAAACCTGAGGATTCAATGCCAAGGTGTATTACTGCTGTTTTGTTGTGTGAACAGATGACCCAGTACCTCATGAAGACATTATTTGTTAAGTTGTTTTTTTTTTCTTTGCATTTGTCACTGATCTGTGGATTTAAATGCAAAGAAAGAGGAGAAACTATGTTACACCTTCTTGATTTCCACTGTCTCTGGCCCAGAACAGAACAGACACTCTGCTCGGTACTTCTATTCCCCAGATTATAGTGAACTTGCCAGGCAGCCTGTACACATGCTAATTCCTTGGTTTTCTGCCTGTCCACGATCGAACAGGGGCATAATCCTCTGTGTGTTTTGCTCTCAGCTCAATCATCCGGAATGACAGAATTAGAAAGGAACATTGTAGTGCAAAGTGCCTGGAGGGAAAACCAGTAGAATTGTAACTTTGCATAGTACCTGTATATGAGCCTTATATTAGTGTGTGTTTTTCTATATGCTATTTCATCTCACGTCTGGGTGAATTTCTTTTTAATTGCTAATATAACTCCCAATATAAAAATGTATTCTCCCAATTGACAGAATTCTGTAGATTATTATTATTCAGCTCTTTGTCCCAAAGTAAAAATAAATGAAACTGAAACTGATTCGCTTACAATTTCACAGTTTCATTCGCAAACAGATTCAGGACTGACTACTTGATTTTTAGCACTGCTGTAGGCCTAACAATTAGCCACTCAGTGCTGCAGGTAGGACTAATGCAGTCTACAAGCTGTGCACTATGAGAGAGACATTTAAACAGACAATGCTTCATTATTTTAGCAGCCCTGAGGCATAGCTATTGTGTGATAAATGGAGGAGGCTGCCGAACCATTTTCCTTGGCTTCGCTCCACAATGACATTGATTTAGGTAGAGATTTTTTTTTTTTTTTCTATAGTGATTGGTTAAAGAAAATCAAATCCCCACCCCCATGGAAATCACTTAAAGTGGATAAAATGACAAACTGAAAATGAAAGCAGACTCTTACAATATAACAGAGATCAGTAATATCAGACTACTGATCCCATATGTTACATGTAAAAGCTTCATCTGAAAAGCAACAAGCAGCTACCTGTTACAAGTAACTAAATATAAGCGCATTTGTCTCGCCAATGTAGAGGCGTAACAGCTCAAAATGGAAGTAATCAAGTAAAGTATAAACTAGTGCTGAAGCAGTCTATATCAAATAAGTCACAAATTATTCATATTGTCTTTGTCTAGATTACTTTAGTAAAAGAAATTGATGACGTAACCTGGGCTTCTCACCGCTAACTTTAAAATAGAGTACAACTTCAGGTTACTGCCGCTTGGATTTTGGGACCACAGACATGGAGGACTCTCCACAAACTCTCACTTCCCTTCAAAGCTCATCAGCCATCCAAAAAAAGCATTTGTCAGCGTGAGGATTAGCAATACAAGCACACAGAGATTTCTGAAAATTCAATATGGAGAATTGCTTCTATATAGACAGATGACTGGAATTTCATGCAAGATCTTTATAGCATTTCAAGAAATATCAGCAGTAACACACTGGAGCTATTCCAAATAATTTCCTGTCTACTTTTGGTTTAACTGATTTTTCCTTTCTTTTTTGTAGTGTCGTAAATGTCCAGATTAAGATCGACTGAAACTGGCACATCCATTCTGCTTGTAGAAATAAGCTGCAGTAATGTGCTACTGCTTTGAGATTAATTCTAGATTACAAGGCCTGTCTGAATTTGCAGCAATTTGTAAAACTGTGACAAAATTTGATCCAATTTTCTTTTTTCTTTTTTTTTTCATAAAAGCACAACTATTATGTTTCAGGTGTCATGCCACATTTTTGAGAGACTGTCTTTTGATTAGAGTTGTTACATATGCAACCGGAAAAAAAAGATCTTCCAAAGCGATTTCTATAATGTAACCAAAGCCATGACTTTTTTCAACTTTTTCTAACTTCTTTGAAACTGGAAGCAACACAATTTGTGACCATGGAGACAAATCATGGATACAGTTAGTATTCCCTAAAGCTAGACTGAAGATTGTGCATGCAAATATTTGGACCTTACCAAAGACTATATGCAAGCTTCCAGGTCTGAAAAGTGAAGCCAGTTTGAAAGTACCTTAAACCTCTATATAACAGGGCACTCTGTTTCCTAGTGGACACGGTTTTGCTGTCAGGTTTCTACTCCTGGCTGTATAAAACACAATATTGTGCACACTATATTTTAACATATCCAAATCATATTAAAACTTAACAGTAAATCAAGAATAACATTTTTTACCTTCAGTTCACCTCAAATGCTTTAGCTGGTTGTCTTCAGTTGTAAATGCAGCCTGTCAGTTCACTGTTTACCTCACCTGTCAAAATGCTGGGGTCACTGTGAAAATGATTGCCAAGGCTCCAGTCACAAAGGCCTGGTGACCACCTGTCACTATGGAAAAACATATTTTCTCCAACTGGTTGGCAAAAAACCTCCTTATGACTGCTTTGGCCACTAGCATACAGCGCACCTGGAAAGTACTCACGGCACTTCACTTGTTCAACGTGTTACAGTTCCACATGTTACTTCTATAAACAGAAGTTTGGTCATCTCCCTGACTAAGGCCCTTCTACACGGATGGCTCAGATTGGCTGGGCAGCCAGTTCTAGGAAGAGTCCTGGTGGTTTCAAACTCCTTACATTTATAGACGATGAGGCCATAACTGCTGTAGAAGTTTTTTTTCTCAATCTAACATGTGTTTCCCCACTTATTGAATACAATATAATATTAATTTTGTAATATATGTTCATCATTTTGAGTTAATAAAATTAAGATGAGCTAACTTGTGACTAACAATAGCTGCATCCTTGATTTCTCCATCACATATACCCTGAGCCATTATGTTCATTGATAGCAATGTTTAAAACACAAGCTTTAAGATGTGACCTGCCTAATGGGTGACGTTGCATTGGCTGCATATATATGCACTACTAAATAGTCTTGCTCTTCCTATAGATGGATGTCTTGCTCCTATAGTTTATTCTTATTTCAGATCAAGCTTTTGCAGAACTGTCATACCTCAACCTGAACTCACACAAAATGCTGCAAGACATCACAATAACATGTAGAGACATCAAATTAATAAGAAGTTATATGATAAATAAAGATCTCTGTAACTACATAAGATTCACAACACTCAGCAATACATTCTGAACTGTCTCTGCATCCAGGACATCCACAAATTAGGCACAGGAATCTAGCGGGAACACTTGATTATAAGGGGGAAGAAAAGGTCAGGCCATTCATCACCCACATACCTGGTCATTACAGCAACACCAGTGGAAACTGTGACAAATGAACCCTTCCCACTTTAATAGACTTGGCATTCTGGTATTCTGAATGCACACTCCAGTGCGACTTGGAGTCAACAAGCCACATCCATTCACTGTGGAGAGCTGGAGCATTCGTAACCTCTTCAACCAAGACCTGGCAATTAACAAAAGTCTATGAAAGAAAGTAGGTGCAACGGATGAGGACGTGGGAGAAAGCAGACGAATAAAAGAACAAGCACTGTGTCTTTATGCAACCTTGTATAAGAGGCTTGGTAGAAGGAGAGCATGAGAAGATTTCATGCATTTTGTCTTTGCCAGGTGCTCCAGTCCACTGTTGCTTTTTTGCATTTGCATTTTCAAATTAGAGAGCAAAGATCCTATTTTGTCTAAATGTATCCCCCTAAAAAAATTAATAAATAAATAAACCAACATACTGTAATTTTAGCAATGACTCAAACTGTTAACACAATGGGGGTGTTATCGATGACGGGACAAAGCAAAGTGGTCCCTCTGGAGAAACTGCATTTTTCCATACTCTCCCACTGTTTTCCCATTGACAGCGCTCTTTGCTCTCTGGCTGAGCCCCAAACACAAGAGCGAGCCCTCAGTGGCAGTAATTACTGCACCACTCAACCAAAATGACAAATGAACAAATGTCACAATACCATGGCCTGCTCACTCCCTCTTTGCGCCAATAGCCTTACCCACACACAAACACACACGCACGCACGCACCCTTTAAAACCTCGCAAAACCCCTTTGTCTCTCTCTCTTGCACACACACAAATTCTAAAAGTTTTACTGCATGAAGTCAATCGCACAGATCAGGTGAAATGGCTGCGACAGGTGTACACATAAATCTTTGGGGAGTCAAACAAAGACACACCAAGAAAGGAATGAATGGGAGGGTTGAGAGAGCTAGATAACCTGTCAGAAAGCAGGCAGCCATGTCCGTAGCAGCAGGGTCGTATGCCGAACGCTAATTACATTGATGAATGGCGTTGGCTATGTGTCCCGCTACCAAGGATTTACAGCCTCAGTGACCCCCACCACTATCACACATGAAGGACAAAGGATGCAGTATACAGTGAAAGAAAGAGGATAGAGGGAGATAGAAGCAGTCTCCAAAAAGAAGAAGAAGAAGAAGAAGCTAAGAAAGATTTGATGCTTGTTGACATAACCAGCCTGTATTATCACCATTTCATGGCGCCCACAAAGCTAATTGAATCTGTGCCTTCACGCTGCACTGAATCCTCTTTACTGCTGGCAGAGCCACCTTCATTACTTTTTTTTTTTTTGTAACAGAACACTTCACATTTGACATGTGACTCATTGAAACACACAGACACTCATCACACAACACGAACACATTTCCACAGCTTCATTTCCACTGTGGCTCACACTAACAAAAGCCACATAATACATGTGTTCTCCTCATGTGTTTGCGTGTGCTGGAAAAATGAGAAGGGATAGGGGCCCTCACAGGGGATAAATTGAAGCTTTTTGCTCATGTCATGAAAGTCCTGAGAGGTGGGGGGAAGTTCAGAATTTGTGGACGTGCGATAATGTGTGAGAGTAAAACAAAAGACGACGAGGGAAAATAGGATAAAGCGAGTACATAAGATAAGAAATATAATACTCATGTTCACAAGTGTGTGTGTATTTTACTTTCATTCTTGAAATTTGTATAAAGCGGAGAGAAAACGTGAGTGCCCTGTGAATTTTTTGGGGTTTTTTTTTTTTGGGGGGGGGGTTGCCTCTGTTTTGCATTGTGTGCATCATCAAAGAAAGACATAGTTATCTTGAATGCATCTGAGCGGGCTCAGCTTTGACAATACTGTAATCAAACAGGCCAGTGGGGAGGAAATGAGGACATCACCACTGGGTGCTGCATGTTCACTTCCTTTTATTGCCCTTTTTCCCGTCTTGTCAGTTTTCTGCCAATATGAAGGATTTGTGTACAAAAGAGACTGGATGACAGCTCTAACTTATCAGGCATCCATCATCTACAGGTAGCACCTGTTCCATGCCGTAAAAAGAAAACAGGGTTTAAAGTCTGAAATTCTGCAGTGTTTGTGGCTCATTATAGAGTGCTCAAAAACTTACAGGAACCCTTTTCTAGTCAGAGTATAGTAGTTAAGCTTAAGTAAGTTAGACTTCTTGGATATGATCTGGTCAGTTTAGTAGCAGTGTTTTTTTTTTTATCAGTTTCAGCTGCTTTGGTGTTGATGAATTTAACAACAGGTGCACTAGAGGGGCAAAAATGAGACGACCCCCAAAACAGGAATGGTTTTACAGGTGGAGGCCACTGATATTTTTTCCCTCCTCATCTCTTCTGACTGTTTTTTCATTAGTTTTGCATTTGGCTAGGGTCATTGTCACTACTGGTAAGACGAGGCAATATCTGAACCCTACAGAGGTTGCACAGGTAGTCCAACTCTGCGTGCCATCTAGGAGAAGTGAACAAGGCTGTAGAAGGTCTTTAACCCATCAGCAGGACTAGTATCATGCAGCATGACCAATTTAGTGGTGGGTCAGTGATGGTCTGAGGAGGCATATCCATGGAAGGACACAGAGACCTCTACAGGCTAAGTAACGGCACCCTGACTGCTATTATTATTATTATTGTTATCAGGATGAAATCCTTGAACCCATTATCAGCCACTGGCACAATAGGTCCTGAGTTCTTTCTCGTGCACAACAAACCTGGCCTCATGTAGGGACAGTATGCAGGCAGTTCCTGAAGGATGAAACAATCGGTACCACTGACTACCCCCCACGTTTGCCAGAGATAAATCCAACAGAAGAACTCTGGGACATTATGTTTCAGTCCATTCAAGGCTGGCAGGTTGCACCTCAGACTGTCCCGGAGCTCAATGATGCCCTGGTCCAGAGCTGGGAGGAGATCCCCCAGACACCATCTATTGTCTCATTAAGAGCAACATTGCCCCAACATTGTCAGACATGCATACAAGCACATGGGGGCCTTACAAACTACTGAGTACCATTTTGAGTTGCTGCAGTGATATTATGGAAAAATGGACTACCCTGCCACGCCATTTTTTACACTTTAATTTTCAGGGTGTCTTTGAATTTGTACCTCTGTAGATTGATAATTTTCATTTCCATCAAAGAGCATGACATCCTTTCATCTTTAACACATTACCTAGTCCATATCAGTGTAGATGTCCAGCATGATATTTTTTCTGATGTGTTTTCAAAGTGTTCCTTTTTTAGTAATATATAAGACAGCCAGGTTTTCTTTAATAAATCTTATTTGATTTCCATTAAGTATTACATTCCATACATATATTTTAATACGCATAGAAAGTATGTAGTGTACACAGCAGTGGCAACAACAACTCATGGTTTCTGGTTGTAATAGTATTTAACACACTTTGTAGCACAGTTTTCCAGAAATAGCAAGTTTATGAGGAAGTGATGTTGCTGGTGTTCACTGAGTTCAAAGAAACACTGATCCATCTTAGCCAGATGGTACAGGGGCTACAGTAAATGCCTCATCTTCAGAACAAAAAAAGTTCAACAACCTGCTTCCTGAATTTTATAGGACTTGGTGATGGCCAAAGCTCACTTTGATTTCATCTGTTTATTATTATTAAATACACATGAGGTAAAATTTGGGAGCATAAGATGCCAGAAGAGCAGGAAGTGCAGTAATAAGTCCTTTTGAAAGCCATTTTCACATGGGTGAAAATGGCTTCACTTGATTGTGATGTTGGGGGCTTTCGGAATGTCACAGATGCTGCGATCCACTGTTAGTCAAAAGTGCACCAGCCTTCACTGCAGGGGTCGACTCTCCATTTGGCCATTCTGACATCCATCTGTGCCCATACAAACTGCATTCATAGAGCAGATCACAAGCTAAAGCAGAGAGCTGCACAGACCTCGGCTCACCCCGAATGGCTACAAGCTTGGCATTTAATATAAGAGAAGACTAAAATATCACAGGCAGGAAATTGTGCTAAATTAGCTGCAAAGATTTAAAGAGAGTGCACTTGGAATTGCATCATTTAAAGAAAAGGTATTAATATAGCAAAAGAAAATGTATTGTTCATCCTCTATAAAACTATATTAGGCTAAGAAAACATTGATGTGCAGTTATTTTCCAGTAGCTGAAAATTTATTTAATGAAAAAGTGGGGAAAAAACACTGTTACTCAGTCAGATACCCAGACAATGTCAGATAGTTATTTTCTCATTATTGGCAAATACACTATAATATACTGTCAAATCAAAATAGCTAAAATGTTTCAAAAAGCATTTTTTCAAAATAGCTTTTTGAAGTTTGAAGCAGGGTTAAACCATGGTTTACATTCTTTATGAATATTTTATTGTACTTGTCATTAGTTAAGCAATGAGGAAATATTACTTGAACATGTCTTACTAGAAAAAAAGGGGACAACAAAGATGAGTCATCACTACTGCTGATTTTTATATATATATATATATATATATATATATATATAATTCCCCGCTTGCCCCCCTGTGGGCGGTCTATCCTTCAAGCTCGGGTCCTCTACCAGAGGCCTGGGAGCTTGAGGGTTCTGCGCAGTATCTTAGCTGTTCCTAGGACTGCGCTCTTCTGGACAGAGATCTCCGATGTTGTTCCTGGGATCTGCTGGAGCCACTTGCCTAGCTTGGGAGTCACTGCGCCTAGTGCTCCGATTACCACTGGGACCACTGTTACCTTCACCCTCCACATCTTCTCGAGCTCTTCTCTGAGCCCTTGGTATTTCTCAAGCTTCTCGTGTTCCTTCTTCCTGATGTTGCTGTCATTGGGTATCGCTATGTCAA